>APFE031128583.1:0-108909 GCA_000404065.3 Pinus taeda
TTATGGTTTGGACTACAGGCAGGGGGATGGAGTGAGATTGGCAGGTTATACTGATTCTGATTGGGCAGGTTGTGCTTCTGATAGGAAGAGCAATTCAGGGTGTTGTTTTGGATTGGGTTCAGCAGTAGTGTCATGGTTCAGCCGGAAGCAGCAGTCAGTAGCATTGAGTTCAACGGAAGCAGAGTATATGGCAGCGAGTCTAGCTAGTTGTGAGGCCACTGGCTTCGCAAGATGTTGTTTGGCTTATTTGGTCAGCCATTGAGACCTTCAGTGATTTACTGTGATAATCCGAGTTGCATTAAACTCACGGAGAATCCAGTATTTCATGACAGGTCAAAACATATCGGGATCAAATATCATTTCATCAAAGACTATGATCAGAAAGGAGCTGTGAAGCTTGAGTACATTCCCACTGATGAGCAAGTTACAGATATTCTTACCAAAGCCTTACCACGGGGCAAGCATGTCTACTTCAGAGACAAGATGGGTGTGGTGAGGAACACCTTCCTCGGTGAGAGGGAGTGTTGAAATTTAGTACTGGAGGACAGGTGGTTCCCTAAGGCTTTGATCTTTGGCCTAGGGAAAAGTGTCCAAAAAATTTTAATTTTTCTCCTAAAGTAACTTTATAATTTTTATAAAGTTAAATCTAATTTAAAAGTGACTTTAAGTGATAAAGTTACTAAAGTCTAATTTTAAAGTGACTTTAATAAAATTAATGTAAAATTATAAAAGAAAAGTGACTTTGGAAATAAATGACTAAGTGGGTCTTTATTAAAGTGGGGTGAGTTAAAAAATAAAAAGTGAGATTTAAATGAGCATTTAATCTGAGCCCTAGATCTCAATCTATTTCAGCCATTGGATTTAGAGGTTACCCAAAAGTCACTTAGGATTAGATTAAAGGAGGAAAAGGAGGCAAGAGATCATTCATTCTTTCATGAGCAGATTGAGAGAAGGAGAGCAAAAGAGCAAGGGAGATTTCTGGACAAGGAGGAGAAGGAGACAACAGCTTGGCACACATTCCAAGGCAGCGGTTGAGCAGATTTGTATAGCTGATTCAGCACACAGTGAAAAGCTGATTTTGGCACGATTTTCTAGAAATCCGTACAGCTGGTTTGCACAGAAATCAAGGAGCAGTTTGCTGTTTTTTCTGCACACAAATCGAGGTCTATACAGCACATTTATTGCAGTCCATATAGCACATTTAATGCAGGCCATACAACAACATTTAAGGTTGAAAGTGGACACAAAAATCGAGGAAGTCGTACAACATTTATTGCTGTCGTGTTTGCTGTAATTTCCAGTTTGCTGTGAGGCACGGGAAAAGAGATAAGTTGTAAATTCGCTTGCTGATTTTTTGTTGCATATTTCTCACTGTAAAAAAGGCATTTTCAGAAATAAAGAAGAGCTCTCGAACTGGTTTTCCCCAAGAGTTGTAGGGGGTTTTTCCAGGGTCACATTGACCAAGAATCACGGTGTTCAAATGTGTTAAATGACTGTTTGTACCTACTGATTTTTTATTTCTGCATTTTCCAGCATTCTGTAAAATTTCTAGAATTTGTGTTTTCAGCAAAGATTTATTTTTTCAATTGTTGAATGTATGGATATGGGAAAGGGCATTTAACTATATGGGATAAATAAGGTGACACTGAAAACCGGGGTGGGAAATGAGAAATTTTTACAATATACTTCAAATTGTAATCATAGGTGGATCAGCATTGTCACTTGAGGAGAAAGTTGTTATCAAGTTTTCTTATCATTAGAGAAACTCCTTGAGTTAGAAAGAGTCCTTCCTTCTTGTCTTGAAGGTCTCCTTTCACTTCTAACCTCTTTGTAATAAAAAAGGATCATTTGTCATTTGAGGGAGCTTGGAATCTCATTCCAACGCATCCTTGTCTCCTTATTTAAAAGGGAGAGCTCACTAATTCACTAACTCTCTCTAACTTGAATTTTGGATTAACTCCATTGCATTTACATCTTAAATCACATTCACTAACTTGCATTTGCAGCCTAACTTCATTTACATTTCACAGTTTGTTTTTTTTGTTGCGTTACATCATTTGAAATCACTGTTAGCAATCTCTTGTTTTCTAGTTAATTGTGTTGATATCATTAAGTTTCACTTGCTCCTATTATGTATATCACATAAGTGAAGAACACTCTAATAAATGCTATAACTAAAGACTTTTGATTGTTATCATTGTTTCATTAAGAGATCTTAAGTTTGCTTCACTGATTTGTTATTGGAAGTTTTATAGCCTTGTGATCTAAGTCGGTATCTCAATAAGCTTGGTTATAAGTAGTTTACATCTTTACATTGAAGCATATTTTCATTGTCTCATCTCTTTGAAGCTATTTAACTTGGTCATCATCTTGCATTTGCATCATAGTTTAGACTGCATCCTTAAAATTTACCTCTAAGCCTAACCTTTGTTGAAAGAAAGTTAGGACCACCTTTTTTTATAGCTTGTAAAGGATAGACCCTCTTTAATAGTTAACACAGTGACCTTGCAGTCGTTGGGGCCACAGTCTCTACAGCGCCGGAAGCATCAAATGGTTAGATCTCAAGGGGAGGGATCCTTAACCAAGCCATAGCTTGCTTTCCCTTGCTTTCTCTCCACAACTTACTCTAGAGACTAGCCTCAAAACAGCTAGGAGGAAGGATTCATCTAGATTAGGCATCTTAATTAAAATCAACCAAGATTTTGCATTTCACATTGGCTTAGATCTTGCATTCATTCCTTGTTGAGCATTGGTGATTGAAATTGTGGGCTAAATTTATAATTTGCAAGTTTAGTGTGTCATGAAATATCATCTTTTCTTGCAATTGTCTTTCCTTAAGGTTCATTGCTCATATATCTGATTATCCTGGTTTTCAATTTTTTGTGCTAGCTCTTCTTGCAGCATTGTTGTTATTGTAACTTTGAGTATCTATTTCTTGCAAGTTTCTAAATTCCCATGGAGCAATGTGAAGGCACTAGTCTATTACATTTATACCTTGTATTTGCCTCATTGATCCCAATTGCATTTATCTTAATATACATTATTCATAAACTCTCACACTTGCTTTAATTAATGTTAATTTTAGGTATGTTCTATGCTTGAGCAATTTATTTAAATTTTCACTGTTAGCAATCACATCAGCATTACAATAAACTGCAGATAGAACATAAATACAATACGCAGAAGACAAGCCAAGACAAGAGGACACAAGATATGGCGCGAGCCAGGGACAAACCCCACAATGTGTGGGGAAACCCTTTGATCAAATCTTCTTTTATCTTCAAAGTTCAGCAGAGAAAGAGAGAGAGAGAGTACATTTACAACAGCAGTCAATACTTTGACTTATCTAGATCTAGCATAGATCATTTCGTATCAAGATGAGATCAGTTGAAGACATTCTGCTTCAACTGATTCTCAAGGTGACTCCTTCACCTATCATCGTCCAGCATCTCGTCCATTTGCTGTACCTTACAGTGTAGCACCAACATGCTGCTCATGATCACACTGTCCATACATCATGCTGTCCATGATCTGCATCATGCTGCTCAAGCTCTCACACATCACTGTGCTGCCCATGATCTTCATCATGTTGCCTATGCATCATGCTGTTCTAACAGATGGCATTTTATCACTGTTGTTCATTGCCATTCTATCACTGTTGTTTATCATGCTGCCCATTAGTAACACCCCAACAGGTCTGATGCTATGCTCTTTTAACTCTGTCCTCTTGTAAGAAGAAACCAGTCTTATATTGTCCCAAACCATGCCACTTTCACACTGACAACTAACTGTGATTAGGGCACATTAGGGCATCTCTAAACAGCAGATTAGAGTTCCCCTTTAGGCTGTGGATTTGGACCACTTAGAACACTGAATTTACTCTCCTCTTGATAGTGAGTGGTAACACCGAATTGAAGCCACCTTTAACTGTGTATAACAGCATCTCTTTGACTGCGGTAAGCTATAGATAGGAGCATATCTAGAACGGTAGTTCAGGGCCTCCTTATTGCTGCGTATATGGCTACAGGTCAACGTATTAGGGCCTCCGTATGAAGGCTTCTGGACAGCGTATTAGGAGCCTACGCATAAGGCATCTGGACAGCGTAATAGGTGCCTGCAGCTACCCTTTATAACAGCGTATTTAGAGCCTCATGAATAGCGTTAAGATATTACCATGACTGCACTGCGGCCTGCATATTTGTCTCCATGAGCAGCGTATATATCTCTACATGAACAGCATATAACTGTCTCCATGATCAGCGTGTAAATAGGTCTTCTTCTCCATGACTGTAATTAGGGCAGCGTAGAAGATTAGGGCATCATCATATTCAGCCAACGAAAATCATAGTGAATCTCCTTCTCCATAAACCCAAGACGTGGAGAGGAGATCACTTGAGGTGAGTTGCCAAATGACTACAAATCCTCACCAATTTATACTAAAACGTGGATAATGAATAGACACATCGGTTGGGCTTCAAAAGCCTACACAAGTGCTGGTCGGCTTGATAATAATTACATAAACAAAATAAATTCATATCTCCAAAAATACTTATCGGAATCGGATGATCTTTAGATCAATCCTACACCTCTCGATGAGAGGGATCCAATAAAATTATCAGCTGTCACAAATAAGCTGACCCACATGGAGTTTGGCCCTAGTTGCCAATTTAACAATTAATAATCAAGTTACAGTAATTATAATTGTCTTACCATTAATTTCCTAGACTTGTTGTTTAAACAAGTTTTCCTTCATTGTCATCCTTAGGGACTACCTGCCTTGAATTAACTAGGAGAAAGTCTAAACGGAGTGAATAGAGATTTAGAGTGACATCTCCCGTTCTGAGCATTGCACCTTAGGTGTACACTTAAGGCGACAACATTTTTTGGCACCGTTGCCAAGGATAAGCTTCTTGTTCTCGGTGTTAAACATTAATCCATAACTATCATTAGTTTTGGACTAACTTTCTCTATTTAATCTTCTTGACTCGACCACGCCACAACATTTTTTGGCGCCATTGTCGGGGATCGAGTTTTTTTGTTACTGGTTTCTCACATCCTTCACCAGGATAAGTTTCTTGTCCTTGGTTCCCTTTACTAACTTTTGTTTCTAGCATCTTGGGTTTCTAGAGTTAGAATTTTGTTCGAGTGGCAACTCCACTTCCATCCTATACAGGAGCGTGTACTAAGAGGCATCCAATTAGCTTGGTTAATCCTGCTCTAGATCCTTAAAAGGTTCTCAGAGTTTGATTACACAAGCTCTCTGCTTGTGCATTTCTTGTTAATCTCGGACGAGAAGCACTCTCTGATATCTATCTTCTTTTCCACAACTCGACTGAGTAAGACATCATGGACTTGTTCGCCCCTTGTAACTTTGCTAACATTCAAGGTTATCCCCATGATCTCCTAGAGAGTGGTCATGACAAGTTGCCCTCTTTTCAAGGCAATAATCCAATTAGTGTTCAAGCTCATCTCAAAGCTTTTAGCTCTTGGTTGGGTAAATATGCTAGAGGTGTTAACTATAATCAAGGAGATGTGAAGATGAGCCTATTTGTTCATTCCTTGGAAGAAGATGCTTTGGCTTTGGATTGGTTTACAGAAAACGCTGATAATTCATTTGATTCATTGCAATCGATTATTAATGCCTTTAAGGACAAGTACGAAGATAAGAGAGAAGAAAGGCATCTAGCTAAAGCTATCAAGTCATAAAGAAGAAAAAAATGAAATAGTAGAGGAATTTAATAAGAGGTTTAGTGGTATTATTAAAGAGTTACCTCAAGATTATAAACCTCTTGACAAGTCTCTTTTGGATTTTTATATTGATGCCTTTAATGTGGATACTTCTTATGAGTCGAGATGTGTTAAAAATAATGATTATAAAGTTTCCCACGCTTTAGCTGAGGAGCTTGAAAAGGATGGTACATTTACATATTCTAGATATTTTGAATATTTCGCTAAGTATACGAACTCTATTCGTTCCACATTCCAAAGTTGTAACAAGGGAGATTGAAGACAGGGAAGATAAAGTCAAGATGAAGATGCAGTACCCCAAATGATGAGGTACATGTGAAAATCTAGAAACTGGCCTCTCCAAATGTAAGGAATATAAGTATATCAAAACTGTACACTTGTCTTGGCATATCAAGAAATTACTAGCTTGTGAATTGATGACAAAGGACTTCAGGAGAATATTGGTTATCAGAGGTTGGTCCATGTGGAATCCAAGTATGATGCACTGATTAATACTATCTGGGTATTGAGCTAGAAAATAACGAAGCAATGGGCAAAGTGTTGATTTTTTTGTAGCTTGGGAGGTACTCCAAGCCTTAGGGTTTAGGGATTGGAGGGCAAAGTGCCACAAGTAGACTCGTGGGCTTGGAACCCAAGCATGGGGTTTTGCACCCATCGGGATTTGGGCCAAAATCATGAAGAATTTGAGCATGAGAAAATTTGAGGTGATAGAGCTTGGCATGCCGATTCCAACACTTCGAAAATCACCCAAATCAGAACTCTAGAACTTGAGTTATGAATTTTTGACATTGTCATTAGCATTTGGACAATCAAGTCATGTAGGCTTGAAGAGGATTTGTCCAATAGACATAACCCTTCATGAATTCATTGGAGCCCTTGGATTTGGTATAAATATATGGTGAGGTAGCATTCATGTAGACATCCAAGAGGACAACACATCTAAGAGAGGAGGTCTGAAATCAGCCAAGGAGGAAGCAGATAGGACACAAGGGATGAAGCACATGTTTATGAGAGGCTGAGTTATGTTTTAGTGTGGATTTTTGTGTGAGGAAAACCCGCAGCTCTAGGGCACATTACATGGTGGAAAGGAGGTGTCAAGTAGCAGTCTTAACTCTGAAAGAAGGTGTGGATTCATTGCAAACCCTAGCCGCAGGAGTATAGGGATTTTTGAGTGTATTTTGGAGCATTCTTGTGAACAAAGTTTTTTGAACTCGCCACAGCAAAGGAGGGAACAGCGTGGGAATTTTCGGATTGTTGGAGCCTCTTTGTAGCTGCGTGGAGGGTTTTTCTATGCTACAGCCAGGTCGAGTTTGGTGAAGGGTGCACGCAGGTCTATATGGGCAGCAATGAGGTAAGGAGAACCCTGTTCTGAGGGGATTGTTGGGTGATAGTCAAATTTGTGGTAGGTCGCAGGCCTAACCACCTCAAAACAAGGCAGCGTGCAAGTTTGTGGGGTTGTAAGAAGCTCAGAACAGAAGCCCACAATAAGAGCATCTCTCCTTCCCTAGGCCACATATTTTAGAGGAATGATTATGGATTGTTGAGTCAATTGAAGGGATGTTACAGATTTCCCTAACCAGAACAGTCAAGAGACATCAAGAACAACAGACTTGGAGGGAAGCATGAGTGATGTGTGTTGGGTCATAGTGCGTGACCAGTATTGGATCAATTGTATTGCAACTCGTGGAAGCCAAGAAGGGAGGGCTGATGTGGAGCTCAGAAGCCCTAACCAGTAGGCAGTTTCACACTGGAGATTGGTGCCTAGATTTGTGCAATAGCTCCTCTATTGCAGAGCAAAGGGTAGATATGGAGAAGTTTGTTGGTAGTCATGTGTAAGGGTCTCCTAGGTGTGAGGATGCCCTAGCTAGCTGCAGATGCTAAGGTGTGGACTTGGTCACTCGTGGACTCTTGGAGGGCAGCATGAGAGTGGACCATGTGTGGATGTCATTGGGCATATATGGTTTGTTGGAGGATAGCATGATAGTGTCCAAGTGGGAGCCCAGTGTGCACCATCTTCATGGACCTAGGTGGTTGCTAGAGTGGCAGTTGTTGAGCTCAAGTGTTGACGAGCCAGAGGAGCAGTTGGGCGGCCCCAGCCTTGTGTGTGGAGAAGGAATTCTGCAGCAGATGATGGGCAGTCCTCCTAGCCTATGTTCGCTATGGGAGATGTACATCTTGCAGTGACAAGTAGCAGCCCTTTGTGCCCTATGTTGGTCTTCATTGGAGCAGCGCAGGAAGACCATAGTGGATTGAAGTCCCTGAGTAGCCGAGGAGCAGTAGTGGGCATATGAGAGTTGTTCACAAGTAGAGTTGTGAACAACGCAACAGGAGTCTCGGTGTGTTGTAAGGCACAACTAGTGAGCAGGTTGGAGACTCGAGGTTCAATGGCCACATGGACTTGGAGCATTGATAGAGGCAGGAGCTACAGATCAGGAGCCAAAGGACCGGGAAGGTACAAGGTACGACCGAGAGGAGCTGAGAGAGCACGCTACATCAGCCAGATGGTTAGTGTATCTTGTATGGGCAAATTGGTTATCGATGGACTAACACCAAGCCCTAGTTTTGTGTGTTGTTTCAGTGGATGTATGAGGGTCATTATCCTTGGTATGGGAGCCCTAGACTGTTGTATTATATGTTGATTAATATAACAAAGTTGGGTTGAAAATTGTAAAAAGTTGTCTATATTATGTACATGTGTGATTTATTGTTGTTTATATTCCGCTATGCAAAGTAGTATTGTTGAGATTCTTGGTTTAGTAGAGTCAAAGATTTTAAGATTCTATCCTAGATCCAATATTGTGGAAATTCAACACAAAGCAGTAGTAGCAAATGCAAAGGCAGAGTAACCAGTAATTACCGGCAGTGTTAATGTAGCGGCAACCAAGGAAGAATACCTGGGTAGGGAGGCCAGAGACACTTCAAAAACTCCAATTGATGTTGATTCATACCACAAGGACTAACTTTCAGATAATAATGTTGCAATGAACATGTTTTCCTTTGATTTTTATAAATGCTTTCATAATAGCCTCTATGAGCACCTGTTTATATTAAGCTTTAGAGATCATGGAATTTGTTAAGGCATATGTCAAGACCAGGGTTGCGAGGGAGCCACTCCCACCCGCCCTCGAACCCACTCCCAAGGCACGCTCCCTTCGAGAGTAACCCGGGAGCGCGCACTCGAAATCACTCCCACATGGAGCGAATTTCGGGAGTGAACTTGGGAGTGAAATTTTGGCTCCCTAGCCTTTTTTGCCATTTTTTTTGCAGTATCATTCCAAATGCATTTTTTTTCAAAAAAACAATTAATTTTTGAGTGGGGCAGCCTAATGATCAAGCTTATGGCCCTAGTATTGGTATGCAATTCATAGTAATGTTAAATTCTTAAAGTAAAAGTGACATTCTCCTTAATCTTCGTTTTCATCCTTTTACATAAATTTTTTACATTACCATGAAATAACTCGAGATATTTGAGAGTGATTCCGACCTCATTAGATTTCATATGGAGAAAGTAGAATTTTATATCTCTTTCAAAATCCAATGGACTTATCAGTTTTTCAAGATTTCAAGATTGGGGGGATTGCAATGTTTCTATTTGATTTTGTCATGTTTTAGTATATGGAAATCGTATTTAATAGAGAGCACCAATCCCTCTATGTACCTTGATGTTAGTGACATTGGTTGTCGAACTCCTCTATCATGACCCTACTAAAAATGTTACCATCACTCAAACAAAATCCTTACTTGACAAGCTATGTTTTTTCTATCTTATGTTAATGCTTAGAGGGAGATATTAATCACAAGGATACCTATACAGATCTAGAGGTAATGACAAAGATACCTCTGGATATTAATGATTAGAGGGTGATATTAATGACAAAGACCCTAATTTTCCAACAAGACTCAAAAATTAGACATTTCTCGTGTCGACAAGAGGCCCAAGCATTAGCAACAGATAATAGATTTACTTGTCTTTTCTAGTTTCTAATAGTTTTTATAATTGTTGACTCTTTCATATTTATTATGATATTTTTTGTAAACAATGTATAACAATTTAAGTTTGAAGCTTGAAGTTGGCAATTATAACTCATTGGTACTGAATTATGAATATGATGCTTTGTAAAAGTTGAAAGTCGTTTCATTTCATTTCATTTTATAACATTTCATTTCATGTTAGATATTCTTTGTTGTAATGGTTACATTTAGCTTACAAGTACAACTTTGGTGATCAATGATGATAAATGTTATATATTGAATTTTGAAAGCTTGAAACAACTTTAAGATTGATGAATCATGAGACTCAATATGTTGTATGTTACTAATTTGTGGACGTGATTAATGAAGATTATAACTTCTAGATGATTGATGTTAAATGGTTCAATCTATGTTTTTCTGCTTTTTATATCTAATTCATCATTCTACATGCTTTAGTTGACATATATGCATCAAAATATTAAAAAATATATATTATAAAAAAATTCGCTCCCGAACCAGGAGCTTTTGAAAATGTCGCTCCCGCTAGAACGAACAAAGTTCATTCTTCAAGTCAAATACTCCAGAAGACTTGGAATATGTAGATCTCCATTGAGGATACAAGAATATATATATATTAAAAATCTATGAGTGAGAATGATGATACAATTGAGAGTGAGGGTCTTGTATATATAGCCAGGTAAGTACCCTTTCACGAACAGTGATGTCTGTAGAGACAAGCCTCTTTGTTTAACTAATTATTATTTTAATTACATATTATTGTGATTATTATTTATTATCTATATTTATTACTTTTACATAATTATATTCAGCACATTGCCTTCCTCTTCAAAAAACTTCCTCAAAGCTTGCCGATGAAGGGGTTTGATCTCTTTTTCCGTTTCGACTGTCTTCTCGTCTCAGAATTGTCATCTTCATTGATACAAGTTGATATGATCCTTAGAGTGATAAATAAAATTGTCAAACTGAGAATGGATTTGACCATCTTAAATTAATCTTGTGTGGAATCTTGTGGTTACTGGATACTTCGTGTGAATTGTTATCACAAGGCTGAATTTTACTAACATTAGTATTCTTCATAACATCAGTTTGTTGTTTTTGTTCTAAATACGTAGCTTGATTGAGTTGTCCACTCTCGTGATTCGGATGTCGATAAGGATTTCTAATGATTTGATTTTCCCTTATCTTGTTTGTGTCGTTTTCTTAATTTATTTAAAGTACCTGATTTCCTTTAACTATGGAAGTGGAATGGTTAATTTATGGATCTTCACTTGAATCTTTTGTCTTTGGAAGTGCAACTTCTGAGTACATATTTACTTTGACTAGTTTGTTCTCTTCTTGAGTTGTGATAATCACTGGATCGGTATTTGTTGTTTTTTCGTCAACTTGAATTTCTACATTTGATGCTTCCTTCTCGATAAGTTGTTGTACCTTGTTTTCTAACGACTTATTGTCCTACTTAAGCTTCTTAATTTGTGTTAGTAATTTTTCACTATGGTCTTTAAGCTGAAAAACTTCTTCATTTTTGTCAATGGCGATCTTGTCAATTTCTCTTTTGCATATTTTGTAGTACTTTTTTACCTTCTTCAAAATTTATTTTTGAAATATCTTGTATGTCTTCTAGTGTTACTGGATTTGGCTTCAGTGTAACCTCCTGGAGTGTTATTTTCTCCCTCCTATAGGAAAATGTTAAAAACTTCTTTTTCATATTTAAGATGAAAGATCCTAGAGTTTCCATCCAAGCTGAACCAAAAATAATGTCACCTTAATTGCTCCATAGGGTTTGAACTGAGAATTGTGATATAAATGTATAATCCCCAATGTTTAACTGTAAATTGATTATGTCATATTTTTTGTTGCCAAAACAGTCTAAATTTTCGATTATATTTGACTCCGGAATCACTAATTTGTTTGCGATTTTAGGCGTTATATAATTTTTATCTTCGGCGAGTGAGATAGCAATAGTGATATCTTTTCCTGCAATAGACCCTTTAATTCTAAATAACACTAAAGCATAATTACGTCAAGTTCCCAGAAATCTTCCTTCCTTCAATTCCGAATTAGATGCAAGTTTGCTTCACAAGATGAAATTTGTCAATGATACTTTGATTGGGACTTTTGAGTTGAATTTAGGATTTTTGACTTTTTTTTACTTTGTCCTTTTATAAAAAATAAAAAAATAAAAAATTATATAATGATATAGTTATATAATTGATAATCAATGATAATATAAATTTTAATTATATAACTATGAAAACCAGATACAAATGGACATAACCAATAAGGAGATTCAAATTGAGTTCAATGCTCGAGGAGACGGTATGGCGGACGAGTTGCAGTGAAGCGGACAAAGCGTAGGTTTGTCAGGACAACGTGGAATTCGGCATAGTGGAAGACAGGGGCAGTCGATGATCAGAGATCACAGTTTGCTTATCGGTGGGAAACACGAGAGAGGTTGGTTGTGGTTCATTACAGGGGAAACGGTGGTTGTGTTCGTGCAGAAGGTATGGAATATTGATAGCAGATAGAGCAGCTTGCAAATTGACAGCGTCGGGTCTATGATCAAGCTGGCAGGTTGTCGCAGGGTATGACGGTCGATCAATCGGAGGCGTATGGCAGCTAAACAAAATTGCGTGGTAGGACGGCACTTCAAGCAGTCGTTGTGTGGCATTCTTGTGGCAGATGTAGAATGCAAGGGTTTGCTCAAACAATAGACGCATGGTTTAAATGGCAAATGGATCAAATAGTTGTGGCTACAGTGGAGGCGTTGTTGACTTTTGTGCGACTACAAGCGATGAGGGTATGTGTAGCGATAATGGAGTAGACAAAGTGGCGTAGTCTACACGGTGTTATGGGCAACGTCAACTTTGGTGTTTGCGCTATTGCTTTGAATTGACAATACAAGTGCGGGCGGTGTGATAGCACGGGGAGCGGGTGCGGACAACAAAAGAGGTTGCGACTATGTCCTTCTTTGACTCTTCGTTTCTTTTTTATTGTTTTAATAATTGTTTTCTTTTTTAAGTTTTTTTAATATTTGTTTTTTCTAATATATATATTTCAAACTTTAAATTTCAAAAAAAAATTGATGTGCTTTTTTTTATCAAATGGCCAAAGACCTAAATGGCGATATAGAGAAACCCCAAATTCTTGTAGCGAAACACCTCAACGGCAACGATGTTGACGAATTTGATGGTCAGAGACCTGGATCGAAGAACATGGCTTTATGTAGCGGTTAAACAGCCATAGGATTGAACTGCTCTGATACCAAATGGAATGAACAAAGTTCGTTCTTCAAGTCAAATACTCCAGAAGACTTGGAATGTGTAGATCTCCATTGAGGATACAAGAATATATATATTAAAATGTATGAGTGACTATGATGATACAATTGAGAGTGAGGGTCATGTGTATATAGCTAGGTAAGTACCCTTTCACAAACGATCATGTCTGTAGAGACATGCCTCTTTGTTTAACTAATTATTATTTTAATTACATATTGTTATTCTGATTATTGTTTATTATCTATATTTATTACTTTTACATAATTATATTCATAACACCTGCTACCAAGTAACCTTGGTCAAGATTTCTAGATAGGGTTTTAAATAGAGCAGCAGGTCTGCTCACAGACTGGGAAATTCATTGGGTAACAAGCCCTCTACTGGGCCGCTTAACACCCGACAGTATGTACTTTTTATGTGAATATGAACAGATAACTAGCTGACTTACAAAGAAAAACCTTTTTAACCGGGATGCCATCAAATTATGAAAATATTCCTAACTTCTGCATAAAATTATTTATAAATTTCTAGTATTCTACTCAAGAGAAGCATCTAACAAGGTCATGTGAAGAACTACAACCATGTATGTGAAAGCACAAAACGCAGATCAAAAGAAACAAACTACCTGAAGCACCAACAGCTTAGTTTCGAAATCCGCAAGAGATGAACCATAAAAACTCAACAGAATCTCAAGAACAAATTTCCGGCGATATATCCTAGAATCCTCAGAGGAATTCAATCCAGCTGCCAGAAGACAAAGTATCCATGTTCGATCATTTTGAAAATGGACTGAACCACTCCCAAACATTGAATGAAAAAGAGGTATACTCTGCAAACATGGATGCAAAAATTATGTGACGAAATAATAGGTAAAACTATAAAACAATTATTTTCTTCAAAATTGTGAAAATTATCAGAGCTTGTATAAACCTCGAGGGCCATTGCGGGCGTGCGCATGAGTAAATGATTGATGGCAGGGTAATGAATATTTGTAGGCTCCATCAGAATACAGGATGCTTCAGCTGCAAAGATAGCCAACACAGAAGGAATTTTCTGCCAGGGCTCCACTATTGCATTTTTGACATATGTTAGTAAGAGTTGCAGCTGAGGCTTTCCCTTAAAATTTCGACCATTCTGAAAAGCATGTAGAGCCCAAACAACCATTAGGAATAAAGAACATAGCAACTCTATCAAATTAGATCATTACCTAACTGTCTATGCTCAAACATCAGAGGACATTACACATTGCAAAAAGAGAAGTCATATAACATGTGCTGCAGCACACACAAAGTAAACTCTTTTGGATTGAAAATGTGTTTGTTCTTTGCATTACTAAACAGAACTTGAGAGAGGATGGATTCCAGAATACATATTGTTTCGGTGCCAATGTGACCAAATAAGATGAATTTGTTCTTTGAACTAGTAAACATAACTTGAGAGAGGATGGATTCCATAATACATCTTCTTTTGTTGTCAATGTGACCAAATAGGGCATATAAATTTGTACTTCTACATCTAAGGTTTACTTCATCACAAAGTCGACAATGAGAACAACTAAAACTGTGTCGCCTACATTCCTAAGTGCTGTAAATATTTAAAGAGTATTGCCCTTTTCAACTAGGGAAAGTAAAAATTATGCATTAGAAAGGCTTGTTTTAATTCTTGTATGAGTTGCAAGTTGTGTGAGAAGAATGGGAATTTGTCACCTCTTTATGAGTTTCAATTATTTTATAACAAAATCATATATTGCGTGGCTGTTTCATGTCTTCAGACTCGGAATGGTCTGTGCTTCAAATTTAAAAGAGCATCTGATATTCTTGAGTTCATATTGAAAGGAATTACAGTACTCCAATTTTATTATACTCTATGACTCATTGTTTATAAGATGTTGAATAATGGTTAATCCCTTTACTAAGAAGACCCAAAATCCTCTCTAAAACATGGCCCTCATCTCTTCCATCATTTTGGTCCAAAACTCTTGTTACCATTGTCTGACGATATCAATAAAGAGTTGGTTTTGTTGTTACCAATCTGATAGGAGTTCAGTGATGTTGGGATCTTTGGAACTGATAGTCTCGGGAAAAATTATGCACAGCCATACTGTGTGTTATCATACAATTTGTAATAATAGATGTCAGTTACTAGTAGAAAATGTCATATGCAGGTTATAGACAAGGAATAGACAGAAGACCAGCAGAATGGACAAAAAAAGACCAGTGATTCCACTAATCATGAACAAGAAATTGTTCTCGCATAAAAATGTAGAAAATGTAGTGGAAAAGTAGAGAAGTGCAGAAATATTTGAGGGATCATAAGTGATAAATAGTCACCTGCATACCAATAGGCGAGGGTGACAATGCGCCAGTAGATCACTCAGAGGCTTACAGCTGAGAGCTCAAGGAGCATCTTGGGAAGGAAGGGAACTAAACTTTAAAGGCAGTAGAATTGCATAACTCTGAAGAGAACCTTATCTTACAGCTCTGATACCAATGGATATGTGCACAATATCAAAAATGGAAGAAAGATAATCACACAAGAGAAACATGAGAGAAAGTATGCAAATATTAGAAGTAGACTATCAAAACTTTGCACAAATGTTCCACACTCTAAAAGCCCCTATTTTAAAGGTACTATCACCGCTCTTTTTAGTAAGGTTACCAAAGATCCTTGCACCCTGTAAGGCCAGCACACACAGCACAAGTCCCATTGTCACCCTAGCCTATGTCCCCACTCTTTAAGCCCAACTCCTACCAAAATAGCTACGGGAGAGTTCCTTTGGATGCTCCAGTGAACCAATACAAGACCAACTCCTTGTAATAGGGTCAAATGGCTGAAGTGGAGGAGTTCTCAGTTTATGTCGCTGCCCTGCTGGCCTACCATGTAAAATCAGCAGTAAAATCATACTATTCAGCAAGAAATACACTCTAATCTAACAAAATATACCATGTGAGTAATCAAATTGAGTGTACGCAAAATTCTGCAACCAAAAATACAATTATACTGTGATTAAAAGCTTGGTTAAACCAGTTGCTTCGTAAATCAACTTGCTGCCCTGTTTTTACAAGGCTGCAATTTTTGCAAAATATTGCAGAAATCAATAGAATAACCCTTTAATAGATCACCCAAAAGTGCTTAAACGCTTCTAAATCCAAGATCTAGGGTTGGGGAGGCTATAACGTAGAAGATTGGAGATCTTGGGGTCAAAACCCCCTGCGTGCACAACCCAAAGAATTATTTCAGAGAAAAATAAGAAGTTTTAAGAGCTGAAATAACTAAATTTAAGCTACAAATTAACAATATAAACTATTAAAATCAAATCTGAGCTAAGCTAAAACAAGGTGAGTTAAGATACTTGTATAAATAGCACCTTGTAGAGTGAAAATTCTACAGGAAAATGGTTTGCTACAGCAATGTCTTACTGCAGATCTGCAAAAATAAGCTAAATATACATGTGAAAGATATGGAAAACATGCTCAATATTAGATATATGATTTCCTTGGTCTAGATATTGAAATTTTTATTCTTTTCCCAACGATTACTAGATATGAATGATAGAAAATTTACAACAAGCTAGTTTAAAATAATAATAATAATAATAACAATAAAATGAAATGAAATAAAAAATGAAATTTTATTATGAAAAGGTTGAGAAGTGAGGCTTACCTTTCCTTTAAAGTTATCAATTTGTTAAGTTGCAAACACACCCCTTTATTTCTTAACTTACCCTTTAGGACTAGAGATGAGTGAGAAGTTGGGGGTGAAACTATACCACACACGAAAATCAATGCCATGAGGAGGATCTACCCATTTGAGATCGCGCAACTACTATATTGACAATAGCATCAAGAACCCACACATTGGTTGAAGATCCCACCTAGAGAGTTTGTCCAACACTTGGAATGTGTATTTTTTATACTAACTAAGGGTGAGGCAAAGGCTTTGGGCCTAGATCTCGCCTTCGATGTGACCATCTGTCCCTCAGTCGATCGCTATAGTAGACTTGTGATAATCAAAATATACCTGCAAATTAGTTCTCTAAAGCACAATATTATAGGAAAAATTCAAGAAGAATGAACATAGAAAAATCAACTCAATACACAGAGTACTTTTGCAAATGGTTTCTTTATTTTGTGGCATAAAATGATCTCACAGCCAACAACATTTACTAGAGATAAGGCTAGCCTTTTATAGAACTTTTTCCTATGGGTAGCTAACAGTTAGTATCAAAAAATAATAATATTTACTAGTCATTCACATGTTGAAGACTTAATAATTTTAATAAAATATTACATTACAATTCATCAATTTGCCCACATAAGGATCGAACTAACTCAATGATTCCATTAGAATCCCATGCTGCCTTTGCTTATGGTCAAAGAGTTGAAGAATGGTCCATAAATGTCCCAACATTCCACTTGACATTTCAAATAGCTAGTTTGAAGCTCTAATGGCTAGCTAACTTGACTTTCAACAGCTAGTAAACTCAATCTTGCCACCCTTTTGCTTTATCTCCGATGCCTTGGTGAATTTGACTATTCTTCCACCTGGGTTTGCTGTAACTCAACCTGATTTTATCTGGGTTTTGCTTCATTTAACCAAAGTGTGCCCTGCATTGCTACATCATCATTTCCTGCCATGTCATCATGCCCCTATGTTGGATCTCTAAAACCATTAGGAATTTGGAGAAACTAAGACATGGGTTTTGTTCCCCTTCTATAGACTAATTTTGACGTATTGCATCTCAAGTTCTATATAATGCTACCCCTGTTTTGCCCCCTGGAAACCTATAGTACCTGTTTACAAACTTTGACAAATCCATTTGTTTGAAACAATCCATTTGTCGACAAAATCTTGAAATCTATCACTTTGTACTTTGTGGCTAGTCACTAGCAGTAACTCATTTCGTGACTTTGGCCCAAACCTGTTAGGAAATGTCAAGTGTTAGGATCAATCCAGAGCTAGGCCATTCTTAATAGCCCTTTCCCATTCTTAAGAACCCAAACTATTAATGGCAGAAGGGAATCCCAAGTCACCTTTAGCCCACCAAAACACTCACTCATTGAACAAAAATTTGCACAACCAATGAATACATGGCTAGCAATTGTGGTCACTCCTCAAGTTAACAATAAGAGGAAGTCACAATTGGCAAGTTCCAAGAGCATATGGACGTGTTGACATCGCTGCCAGGAAAGGAATGGGATGGAGTTTCAGAGGCCAAGTTTGAACAGCACTTAACGAGACACATGGGTGTAGTTAACAAAAGCAGAGGGAATGTATGGAAAAGTCAACACAAAATTAGAGCCAAACCATGGGAAAATCAAAGCATAACCTTAAACTTCTAATCAAATTCATCAAATTTAGAACTTCAACCTTGAACTTCACCAAATACTATGACATTGCATGCCAAAAGACCCTTATTAAATAAAGGTGGCCTTTTACAAATATTGAAATGTGATACTACCAATGCTTACGACTACAAGATTATCACAAAATCATGCACTTAGAAAAAATCCTAACTCCTAATGATTGCTTTATGATTAGGTATACAACATTGAAGTCGAGATCTTTGCCTTCTTCATGGAACCAACCCTTTTATGTTTGACTAGGTGAATAAAGTTGAAAGTACCCCAATTCCTTTTACATGCTCTTAAGGTCACCACTTGTGAAAAAACTCAAATTGGAAATTCACACTCTATATTCCTCACACTTGAAGAAATCAACAAGACAAAATGATCCAATGACACAAGACTTGACACATCAAAATCCACAAGCATTGATGTCACACAAGATTCAGGGAAAAGGGTAGGTAATGAGGGTAACGAATTTAATGCATAGGAGTCTATATAAGCAACAAAAGAAAAGAAACAATCCATTTAATTTTAAAAAGAGATTTTGAAGTAAATAGAATAGGGTAAACAACAAATTAAAGAATTGGATAAAGGTTTAATCACCATAAGCACTAATCCACCATATAGAGTATAACACAAAAATATAATATATTTGAATGTAATATGAGTCCCTTTATTAAGTTTCATTTGACTTACATAATATTATACGATAAAGGTCCAAGGGTTAAATTTTTTGGCCACCATAACCAACATTAAGTGATATATAATAATGTATTTATGGATGAAGAGTAAATTGAAAGAGTGGTATATGTATAATAATTTATTGCCAATCTCAGGCTCACATATATGATCTTGCTAACATCATCAATGATATATGTGATATCTATTACTCTCTTCAACTATATGTTATTAATCTTGTGTTATGTATGCACCCATATGAAATCCTACATGTCATATGATCATATGAGCATTAAAGGTGTGGGAATGGAAGCTTTAAGCTATGGCAAAGACCACAAATTGGAGACTAAAAAGAGATCGATTCCAATTGAATACCAAACACAAAACAGATTAAGATCCATGGAGACTACATTGTTTTGAAGATATCTTGTCACAAAATCTTGTAGTCTTGATGCAAAGCGTCACCGAGTGAGGGGCTAGACCATATGGAAACAAAGAAGAAGGGTTGTCACTATCACCTCAACAACCTTCCTCCTGGCCTTTAGTAGGATTTAAACCACAAGGGAGACTTCCCTAAATCACCTATAAGGATATTCTAATACTAGGGTGCAAGGTGATAATTTTTAAAGGGTCTAAGTTGGATAGAGTATTATAGAGGGCAAATATGACCTAGGTTTTCTATGCTAATGTTTGAAGATCTCTTGCCACAAAATCTAATAGGCGTGATGCAAATCCTCACCAAAAGAGGGGCCGCCAAACCTTATAGAAATAGAGAGGAAGGGTTGCCACTGTCACCTCAACAACCTTCCTCCTAGTCTTAGGGAATTTAAACCACAAGGGAGGCTTCCCTAAATCACCTATAAGGATATTATAATACTAGGCCTCAAGGTGATAAGTTTTAAAGGGTCTAAGTTGGATAAAGTACTATAGAGGCCAAAGATGACCTAGGTTTTCTATGCTAAGTTTCAAGTACTCTAACTCTAGAGGCATGAGTTAGCCCTTTCCACAACCTATTTTTTCCACCCCTCTAATGTAACTTTTACTTATTTATGTTTATTCTTTGCTTTGGGGTGCATAGCTTAGGATTACCAACACCTCCACTACCCTGCTAGCACAGTACATCCTTACATGATCATTAGTATTCTCTCTAAACCTACAAACACGACAGCCAATTGTGGAAGGGAGTGACTCTACTACAATGGGTCACATTAAAAATAGAAAACGATGTAAATAATTATGGTTGACCAACACAAGAAATTCCAGTTACTCATTGCAAACCAGTGCATCTACCACCACAATTAAAACATCACAACCTAATGATAGTAGTCAGTGATAAACAAATTCCAAAAATATTAAAGTCATGGGAAATTTCAAGTTATTAGTTGCCCAATCACCACACAGAGCTGCGATTGGAACGAAAGCATTATACTTGATAAATTCATTCATGCAAAGGTTTAGGTTGTAATTAGATATTGTATTATAAGTAATCATTTCTATCAATTTAGAAATCAAGGATGGTAAGTCACCCTCTAAATAACATTATTATTGAAGGGTTACATACTAGCATAAATTAACACAAATTCATTTCACCATCCACAAGGGAAACTAATGGGAGTCATCTCGACTATGATTTTTTGGCTACCAAATCACCACAGTGTCATGACCAATTACAAAAAGCATTAGAGTCGCACTGATAAGTTCATCCAAAATATCAAAAATTAGGTTGTATAAAAAATTGGTTTATAAGAAATCATATCTTGATTTTGAAGTCAACAAGGATAAACTGCCATCTAGCTACCACTATTGTCTAAGAGTCACATACTAGCATAATTTGAAGTCCATTCATTTCACCATTCGTGAGGGAAACTAGTGGGACTTATGTAGGTCGTGACACAAAGATCATCTATAAGAATAATGTGACAATTGGAAAAATTAAGATCACTCATCACAAAATTGAAGAATGATCATATCTAGAGTCACTCAAAATTAATAAAAAATCCCAATTAAATAAAACTCGCGATTGATCAAGCTAGTAACGAGTCAATACCGTACCTCAAATTAGGTGATGTGGGACATGAATGATGCATCGCCACCGTGCACAATCAATGTAGATAATGTGTTGCTCGTCCTCGACTAAGCTCCAGTGTGTGGACTATTCCCAGTGTTTATGGCCTTCAGTGGGTTGTGTTCATGTTGTGTTTGGTTTGTTTGATGTTAATACCACTCGTACGAAATCTTGGCCAAAAAGGCAGTGGCCATTAATCCCTCCCAAGTTTGAAGTGCTCCAAATCTAAGTGGTTGTCACAAGGAGCACCCCATCCCCATCGAGGTGGATATCTGAAATTATACTTAGTTTTTATGGCTTTGATTTCTCAGTTTTGTTGGCTATCTGGTCTAGCTAGCCATATGTGGGCTTGTTTAAGCACCTTGTTTTTCATCTACTATAGCCATGCCTAGGCTTAGTCTCTTTTATGTCATTGTTTACATGAAACTACGTCAGTGTTTAGCTCTCTCGTTCAAACTCAAAATATCTTTTGGAACAGATTCCCTGCTGCTTTGTCAGTGGTTCGGTTTCCCCAAGGGCAGAGCACTTACAAGCAGAGCTTTGAAAACTCTATAATTTCCAAAAGAAATAGATATTTAACTTACAAAAAAATATTCAATACCCTAAGTATATTTTGTTATATATCAAGCTTTCCCCAAATGGAATTACAAAAAGAGTGACTTAAAAAGTTCATTTATAAAGATAAGTCATAATTAATATATAAAAATGGGAAACATTTTTTTTTGAAGAGTCAATTAGTAAAGGATTATTATTATTCCTATGCGTCACTATCCAATATAGCTTTAATGACAGAAGCAACTAACAACTAGGTTTTCAAAATTTGTAAAAACTTAACAAACAATTTACAAAAATGTAGAGATGTTAATTTTCTAATAACAAACTTGAATTGATTTCCCTAACAAATTATTTTATAGCCAAAAAAATATTTCACCTAATAAATAAATAAATAAATCTGAAAACTGTTCAAAATAAATATGTTGGTATTTTAACTTTAAATAAAATTTGCAGTGGAAAATAAATGAAAAAGCAGTCACAAAACACAGCAAAAAATTATGCCCAAAAAATTCTCCTTCACTTTCTATTACTTAGGAAAATTAGGGCCTCCTTTAACAAGGAAACACACGAAGAATACAAAGAAAAATACAAAAAATCAAAGAAAGTTGAAAGGCGCTGAGTTTGATTTGGTAGATCCATCAATGTATCGAAAGTTGATTGGCTAGCTGATGTATTTGACTAATACCAAACCGGATATTTGCTTTGCAGTGAACAATTTGAGCCAGTTCCAAGTGGAAACAAGACATGATCATTAGATAGCAGCAAAGCACAAATTGAGATATTTATGTGGTACGGTTGACTTTGGCTTGGGATACGTCTCAAACGGTGACATACAACTGCAAGGCTATACAGATGCAGATTGGGAAGGGAGTGTTGAAGACAAAAAGAGTACCACCAGAGATTGCTTCAGTTTGGGATCCACTATGATTCTGTGGATGAGCAGGAAGCATGGATCTTTTAAACTCAAGACTGCCGACACAAAATATATTGTAGCTAATATGTCAAGTTGTGAAGCAGCATTGCTTCGAAAGTTACTCACAAGACTATTTGATCATGTGCTCAAGCTGACTGTGATATATTGCGATAATCAAAGTTGTGTGAAGCTAACAAAGAATTTAGTCTTCCATGACAGGTCAAAGCACATTGAGATCAAGTACCACTTCATTCAAGACATGGTGCAGAAGGAAGCAGTGAAGCTCCAATATGTCTCCACTAATGAGCAGATTGTTGATATTCTTACAAAGCCTCTTTCACGAGTGAAGTTTGTATACTTCAGAGACAAGCTTGGACTTGTTGAGAATGCCTCTCTCATTGAGAGAGTGTTGATGAGATATCACTGTGGACTAACGTTTGTTGAAGAAAATAGAATTAAATGGATAAATGCAAGTCATGTCGACTTGGGCAATAGACATGTCAATTCATGGATGCACGTCGGCTCATTTGCAGAGCACCAACCACTATAAATAGGTGGCTAGGGTATTCGAAATGAAACAAAAATAGAACTCGCATTTTCTTTGAGTTGTGGATGGATGCGAGGTGCAGTTAGGAGATCTCGGTTGGGTATAAGATCTCAGAAGGCCTAGTTAGATGCGGTTATGATCACAGCAAGGAAGGATGATAATCCCCTCCTCCTCGGTGGTGTAGCTCCTAACAAAAAGCATGATCATTATCTCTTGGAGAGATCTCTGGAACCCTACAGGAGCGAGAACAATCTCGGCAACTCAGAGCCTCAAGTCACAATGTTGTTCCTCGATAAGTATGAGTATAACAAGTTCCACGCAGTTATGATCTCGGTGCTCTATCGCTATGTTACATGTTCTCAGCAAAATTGTGATGACATCACAAATCCTACAGGAACATGGAGAGTACGGTAACACAGTCTCGATTATGGTACCATAGATCTGAAGTGTTGACCCAAATTATGGTAAATGATTGATGTTATTAGATTACCATCTGTCACAATTGTGACCCGATTATGGTGATGATTTGTTATAACCTTTTCTTAGAGAAATTTGTTCACAATGAAGAACATTTGTCTAGTCATTATGAATATCTCCCTAGCTAAGAGGGAGTGTTGAATTTTGTAGCTATGGTCGATCTTCATAATTTATATTTTAGCCCTTGTAATCTATAAAGAATTGGTAAGACATGTTCTTCATGTCATTTTGATTATTTAGCCCTTGAAAGAATTATTATAAGACATGTTCTTCAAGTCGGATTTAAAAGAGAATTTTTTTGAAATTCGAAATTTGAGTTTTTGGCTCCAAGATAGTCAAGTTGGCCCCCCCTCAAGTCAAGTCGGCCCCAGTGAAGAGACACACCCATTTGCAAAGGCAAAACATATAAACGCATTCGACCTCCTCCAAAAGGCATCATTCGACCTCACACAAGAAAGAATTTTTTGGGCATCCAACCAAAGGACAAGAAGGACAAACATCTCTCTCTCTCTCTCTCTCTCTCTCTCTCTCTCTCTCTCTCTCTAGCTCACATTTCTCTCTCTAGACCTTGCACGTGTGAATTTTGGGGAGCAATTTCTAGGCAGGGAAAAATTACGGAGAAGTTTAAAGGCTTGACTTGAGGGTTGTGGACTAGGTTTTACCATCAACTTTCTTGGTCAGTTTGACCTCCTAGCTGACTAGCAACATTAGATTTATCTCTTGTTGAACTAAAGAATTTCTCTAACAAGAAGGTTGTTGGGATTTTCCCCCAAGTGGGTTTCCCCGTGGTAAATCTTGTGTTCTCTTTGTGCATTGTGAACTCTATTGTCTTTATGGTTTTAAGGTTGAAATTTTTGAAGTGTAATTGCTTAATGAAAAATTGGAATTGTTAAAAGAAGATCTATATCATTAGAAGTAATTACTAGTAGTTCATAAATATTTTGCTTGCATCTATTGCACTTGAAAACTCAACACCTTATACAACCAAGGTACTTTGTGTTGCATATCATAAGCAATTTATGTATCTAGCTACTTTTTCAGTGCCCTCGTCTACATGTCCAACCCTAATATTTATCTTATAAAACTCTTCACTATAGTCTTTGATTGACATTAATTTTTTCTTATGATTATGCATTCATTTGAAAAGATTTAGTTGATAGTCTTTGGACATGAACTTACCCTTTAATTTAGCAACCATTCTATCCTGGCTTTTGATCTGTGTTTTTCCCTTGTTCTTTTGCTCTACTTGCACACCATCCCACCACAACAATGCATGACCCTTCAATCTATTCACAACATATTTGACTCTCCTCTATTAAGCTACATTTTCATAGTTAAAGTACTTTTCCATTGTCTTGAACCAATCAATTAATTCTTCAACATCTAGGTTTCCTTCATACAGTGGCACCTCCATTTTCAATCTAGGCACTTACTCCTGTAAGAATCCTAAGCAATCTTTCCTCTGTAGTTTCTCCTTCTGCCTCTATTTCTTCTTTCTTAGAAAATTCTTCTTTGTTGCTAATATCTCCTACGCAATACCCCTCCTCTATGTAGTTTCCATGGGCTTCTAGCCAGACCTCATCTCTTCTAACCAAACAACATTTGCTACCATTAGAAAACCAGAAAGGCGGAAAGATTTTCTTATGTTGATAATTACTTGTGATATTATTATGTTCTTATTAACTTCTTTATGTTCTTCCTTTATCTTCTTCTCATCAAGCAATTATCTAGACAAAAACATGAAGATCATGGACACCAGATGTAGGCACTTAGCCAGGGCTAAAACCCCTATATAGGGGAAAAACCAATCAAAAACTCTTTTTTCAGTAGATTCAAAATGAGATAAACCAAGTCCTTAGACCAAAAGACCTTCCTCCTCCACCAAGTCAACCTTCCAATATGATTCAGCACACTTCAATAGTCTCTTCTTGTCCAACAGCTTCAACCCAGCAACAACCCAGAAATTTTGGCCCCAACTACAGAATTTCAAACCTGCCTGCACTTCTGAAATTTTCGGCCAACTTGCATTTTTCGATCTACTTGCACTTCTTGACCTACCTGCACTTCTCCATTTTCCTGCACTTCTTGTCCTGCGTGCACTTCGGAGATTCGACTTTCTTGTACTTCTAAAATTTCGACTTGCCTTTATATAGGTGTTTGTGCCCCTCAGTTAAGTCTATTTGTCCTTCTTTGAGGCCGACCTAGTGGACGAGGCCTAGAAGACCTAAAATACAATAAAATAAATTTATTTCTTGACAAGAGAAGTTCAAGAAGGGTCTTTTACATTATGACATGGACAAGAATACTTGAAATAAACCCTAGAAGCGTTCAATGGAGGCTTCGACCTAAAAACAATTGACCCAACCATGAAACCCATGCTTTAGTAAATCAATTTCTTTGATAATAAAATTTCTTTTATTTTCTTTTGATAAATAAATTACATCATGACTCAAATACAATTATGAAGACCGACATTAGTTACATTCTTCAACACTCCCTCTTAACTAGGGTGGTATTCATAATTACATATATATAGAGGTACATGGAAGATCTCAAATGAACTATGAAGAGTTCTAGCACACTCGGTGTTGCGAACTAGATTCCTTACCAATGTAATCTATTTGGGTGGAACTAAGATGGACTCAAGCTTTTAGCCACTCTTGGTACCATCAGGCTTACTTGCTAACCATCAACCTAGGGATCTAGGTGTGTATCCAAGGTCGGAGCTCCATGACCAACGCCACCCTCCCTCTTCGAGATCTAGACATCAACACATAGGTCGGCTAAATGTCCTCCCAAGCATCTACCATTAGATGCTTCAACTCTCCCTAACAAACTAGATATATCCATTTGTCCAAGCATGCTTCTAGAGAGTTCAACCTTTTTATGGAGAGGTTTACCTATACAAACACAAACCCCGATCAATAATAAACTTTCAAATATACATACAAGCAAACACAAACCTTCGGGGTCTTCATTCATTTGGATGTTACCTATATTATCATAAAGTTATCCAAATACATCTAGTCGGAAGCTTTCTTCTACCACTTCTTTGGCAGCACCAAATATAGCCTTAGTACTTCTCAAGTCTTTTGTTTGCAACTTCATGAATCATGAACATTTATTGATTATACTTTTTCTTAATTCAAAGTATTCGTTGTCATAATACGTGCTCCCTCTCAACCAGGGAGATATACCCTTTCTTCTATCTAGGCTCCCTCTCAACTTAGGGAGATTAACCACTTCCTTCTTCTATAACATCGGAGAGCCTTTCATGGATTCATTCCTTCTTACAACATCAAGGTCATCTTAGTCATCATAACTCCTTTCATATGCTTATACGAACATCTTCATCATCTTAAAGATTATGTACCTACAAATCTTCAACAGCAAGTACAACCAAATACAAATCGAAGCATGAAGTTAACTATCTCAAAACCATGTCAATACAATGGAAGCATTTAGACTTTAGACATCAAACATCTTAACCTAGTTAGGTTCAAATCAAAAAGAGACACATACTAGAATATAACCTATTGCACATATTTCTTAAATGTCCTAAATATATATATAATATATATATATATATATATATATATATATATATATATATTATGTTTCCGCATTTCGAAAATTTTTGGGGGGAAGGGGAGGGGGGGAGACGAGTTTCGTACCCATTCTCATTTCGAAAACTCATACTCGTTTCCCGTATCGTGCAACTTAGCTCCATACACTATTAGGTTCATGGCTACAATTTCAGATTCTCTAAACTTCTCTTTCTCTAATTCATTTGTTGGTTTCTTGACTTTCCCTTGAACAAGATTCAATACTTTGTGCTTTTCGAGGATAAGATCTATTCTCTTTTTCCATGCCTTGTAGTTGGAGGCTCCTTCTAGTTTTTTTCGCCTTCATTGAGTTTGTCATATTGATATATGTTATTCCTTGTGACCTAACCTTGAAACCCCTTATTCTACTTTCAATAGATCTTCAAGTTGCCTTTTTCTTCCTCATTTGACCTTAACTCTAATATCATGTTAGAAAATCAGAAAGATTTTATTATGCTGATAATTACTTGTGATATTATTATGTTCTTATTAACTTCTTTATGTTCTTCCTTTATCTTCTTGTCATCAAGCAATTATCTAGACAAAAACATGAAGATCATGGACACCAGATGTAGGCACTCAACCAGAAAGAAAACCCATATATAGGGGAAAAACCAGTCAAAAACTCTTCCTTCAGTAGATTTAAGATGAGATAGACCAAGACCTTAGACCCAAAGACCTTCCTCCTCCACCAAGTCAACCTTCCAATATGATTCACCGCAATTCAATAATCTCTTTTTGTCCAACAGCTTCAACCCAAAAATTTCGGCCCTAGCTTCAAATTTTCGGACCTGCCTACACTTCTGAAATTTTCGGCCTACCTGCACTTCTCGGTTTTCCTACACTTTTCAGTCCGCCTTGACTTCTCGGCCTACTTGCACTTCTCGGTCTGCCTGCACCTCTTGGCCTTCCTACACTTCTGAAATTCGACTTTCTTGTACTTCTAATATTTTGACTTGCCTTCATATAGGTGTTTTTGCCCCTCAGTTAAGTCGACTTGTCCTTCTTTGAGGTCGACTTGGTGGAGGAGGCCTACAAGACCTAAAATACAAAAAATATATATATATTTCTTAACAACAGAAGCCCAAGATGGGTCTTTTACATTATGACATGGACAAGAATACTTGACATAAATCCTAGAAGCCTTCAATGGAGGCTTTTACCCAAAAACAATTGACCCAAGCATGAAACCCATGCTTTAATAAGTCAATTTCTTTAATAATAAAATTTCTTTTTCTTTCTTTTAATATATAAACTACATCATGACTCAAATGCAATTATGAAGATCGACACTAGTTACATTCTTCAACAGCTACAAGTCTTCCTCATCCTAATTCTACTCCTCTTGCTCAATGTGCCATTCTCACTTTTCTTATAACATCAAACTTGTTTGATACCAAACCATGCCATCAGACACACTTTAAATCGCTAACTCGAAGTTTTCCTCTCGGTCTTTCAACTGGTATGTTCTCATAATCTTCTTTAATGGCTTTTGTACACAGCTCAACAATTATCAAAATGATTGTCATCTACCATCTCTGTTAACTAAACCACCGAAAGGTCGAGGGACTGAGGTAGCTTCTCTTCTTCCTTTTGTTTTGAATCCAATTCAATAAAAGTGTTGGACACCTAATCCTAATGGGTTGGTGTGGAAGCCGAACAGACTAAGTAGTCCAAGGGACCTTGGGATGTGAATTCCAACGGTCACCATATTGTACTATAAATGTACATCTTTTGTGAATAAAAATTTTATTGCATGCTTTATCATTTATATTTGTTCTCGCTGTCCATGTCTGTTTAACATGGTATCAGAGCGGGCGATTGCTGGTCCTGCTCCAATTTGAGCCACTTGTTTTGTGGTCTCTATATATGTCAGTTCTGTGTTATCTGACCTCTGCCTCTGGTTTATTCCCTTCTGTTCTGAAATAACCTGTCTCTGCTGCACTGCACATCTGTCCATATTGAGGCCTGACATGATATCACTGCAGAGATACGCCAACAGCTCCTGGTTTGCGTTATGGTTCGATTTTGAATGGGTATACGAGTGGGACGTCTAATGGTATGCGCTGTCTAATAATCCAGTGGTTTTAACGCTGTCCAATTTTCCTGTTTTAACACTGTTGTATTGCACTGCGTTGAATGATGTTAACGTGGTCCCATTGAACTGTGTATTTAATGGTATCAATGATGGTGTAATGGTGCCGTTACGCTGCTATTGAATGAGTGTAATGGTGCGTTCTCTGCAATACCGACACCTCCTCCATTCATGCTGAACATGCGTAGTAATTGTTGCATGTCTTCATTTTCAAGAATTTCCATACTCCTTGAACGTATATCTTCCACAGATAAAAATTCATCCACCTGAACCCACGTATCTCTGGGACGTGACTAATCTTCCACTCCATTGGTAGTTCCCGATTGCATTGCTGTCCCCAAAGCCTGATAAGGAATAAGTGTTGTTTTTCTCTGCTGCTATTGACGAGAACAGCAAACCCGCTGGAGTTATCTGTGATGGAGAACTTTGTCACCGTAAGTGTGTGAGCAACTCGGAAAAAAAAAACAGACCCACGATCTTGCAGGTGTTTGCCGCACGTTGGAATGAAGACATATATTAATGCTAGAATGAAGCAATGATATTAAGGAGAATAATGTTGTTGTAATCATAATGTTGGCAATAAATACATATAATGTTGTATGCTACTCCAAAAATAATGTTCGAAATGATAACGCTGGAAATGAATACATATAACGTTGTAATGTAATGCTGGAAATGTGACATCTTCTTAATGCTGGATATGAATACAATCTATAACGATGTATTGTATGCTGGAAAAGACTATACGCTGCTCCAAAGCCACATATAACATTGAAGACTGATCGAGGCGTGAAGGTTTGCGAAAGGTTCTTCGCTCGAGGAGATCGAAAACAATTGCATGCAGGGTTTAATTGAAGGGGCCATATATGCCTCTTCTAAAACGCTCGCTTCGTCCATCTTTTAACGCTGGCTTGACTGTAGCTCCCGGTGAGGATTGAAATCAAATGTGAACACCAGACGAAATGTGGACCGACCCACGCTATTTTTCTTGCCCCACTTCCCAGCGGATCTCACTGAAAATGTATTGGAGGCAAACTAGACCCCTGACAATTTGAAGAAGATTATCAGGCAACAGTATAAAGAGCGACGATACTTTTGATTATGTCTTGACAAAAACTAACGCCGTTCGCAACATTGGTAGTGTAATGTATGAAATTTCGCTGCTTCAAACAACCACTACAGAACATGGTCCTGCTGCTCCTAGCAACAACTCGCTTGAAAATGAAACAGTAATCTCCCGTGATATTGATTCTGATCCAGTCTTTTAAAAAAAAGGCATTCAAGAGATTGAGTTGGCATTTCTTTGCATGAGATGTTTCTTTTTGGAATGTCCCTAGGGCGTTTAGCGTTTTTTAAAGGTTTGAAGTGTACTTGAGCAAATTCTGATATATATAGTAGAGTTATTGATCTAATTTCCAGAGAAAGAGAGAACATAAAATCAAATTTGTAAAAAGTTACAAGCGGGAATAACACTTGTTGTAAAGTATGGTTCAGTGTTTAAATTCATACAGATTTATCTCTTTAATAAATGCATGGTATCTGCAATATTGAATCACCAGGCGCAGGATCTTGCCAGAGATTGTAGGCAAAGGAACGATATTTTTGCTACCGAAGTCCTCCATCATCATCTTTATGGAGCCTGAAGCCGATGCGACCTCTGTCTCCACCTCAAATACTGCGCCATAGCAGCTCTGCAATCTCACACTGTCAGTATTAGTCTTGTTGTTGCTGCTGCTTTCCACGGCCGTGGGCATTTCTAGTTCACTCATGGCTACGTGAGAGAGATACACTGAATTGAAAGAGATTGAATGGTTTGGATCGCAAAATGTTTTAAATGAGTGACTTGAATGAAACCTGTTGGTAGCTAACCATGATTTGGACTATCTCTCCTCGTTATATTCTTTTATGAATTCACTGGAACAGTATGGATATAACCATGAGTCTGAATGCATGTTTGGGAGTTGGAAGACTTGCATAATGCAATGTCGATTTTCTACATTGCGATGGTTACTAGAACAGTTTGACTCTAGGGTCTCGGTGGTTCATTATACAGTATTGAAGTTGGAAGTTTATTTTTGGGCATTCAAACATCGCTGCCCTCCACTCGGCAAGCAAGAAAGAGTCATGACTGCATCCAACTACTTAGAAGTAGAAGCATACGATTGGCAAAACTTTAAAAACGCCCTGTTAAAGAGGTTTCATGACAAGGAGGAGGATGACGTCTACGAGATATTCGTTCACCTGAAACAAAAAGGATCAATGAGTGAATACACTCACGAGTGGGAAGTATTAGCAGTAAGGCAGAGGGTTCTCAAATGAGGCGCTGCTAAAAATGTATCGTTGTGGCCTTAAAGATTACATTCCCGGAGAATTCAAATTGCATAAACCCAAAACCATTAAAGAAGCTAGACACAGCCATAATTATCAAGCGGAAATATAAACTTCACAAAGCACCATATGCCAGTAACGACAAAACTAACAGCTATTCCTAGGGGAAGGCAGGTAAACCCTCATCAGAGAATACTAGCAAGTACATTCCACCACCATTGCAAAATGAGGGGAAACAACAATCTAGTGTCGAAAGAAAAAATGATGGCGAATGTTGAAAGTGCGGAGACAAGTATTACGCAGGACACAAATGCACAACACAAAAATTGTACAACTGTGAAGCGAAACAGGAAGAGGAATCTTCAGAAGACAGCTCTGACAAAGAGGACAATGAAGAAAATGCAAACCCTAGTCCAGAATCAAAAGAAGATATGCCACGAATTTCCCTAGCAGCCATCACAGGGTTAGCTCAACCACAGACAATGGAGCTTAAAGGTCACATCAAGAAGCAAAGCATTATCGTTTTAGTAGACTCAGGAAGTACACACAACTTCGTAGATGTCAATATTGCAAAAACATTGGTAGCAGATTTAAAAGTTATGGTAGCAGATGGAAAATGTATAGATGGAGTAGGCAAGTGCCATAAGGTTAAGTTGCAATTAAGCAACTATGCAATGGAGTATAGTTTTTATATAGTTCCCCTAGGAGGAGTAGATGTCGTTTTAGGTGTACAATGGTTAAGAACACTAGGCACATATTCAACAAATCACATAAAGCAGTTCATTAAATTCAAATGGAATGGAAGGAAATATAAGTTGTTTGGATTTCAGGCATCACCAACTCAAATCATCTCCGCTCAACAGATGAAGAAACTTATTCGCAAGGGTGCACCAGCGTTTGTCGCACAATGTCAAAAGTTGGAGTTATTATCGACAGAAAGGGATTCATCAGCCAAAAGGAATTTCATCCTTGATTCAGAAATACAATAAGGTTTTTCAAGATCTGCCAATGAAGTTACCCCCTGAGAGGCAAATTGAACACATTATTGAAGTCAAACCAAACTCAACACCAATAAATGTTAAGCCATATAGTTATCCCCAGCACCACAAGACAGAAATAGAACGCTTAATACAAGACCTGCTGAAGCATGGAATCATTACGAAAAGTACAAGTCCATACGCTGCAATTGTAGTATTGGTCAGGAAGAAGGATGGATCCTTCCAATTATGTATAGATTACAGAGGTTTAAACAAAATCACTATTAAACATAATTTTCCAATTTCGTTCATTGATGAAATGCTAGATGAACTATACGGTGCAAAACACTTTTCCAAATTAGATCCAAGATAGGGCTACTACCAAATACGAGTAAGGGTAGAAGATGTCAAAAAGACAGCATTCAGGCCTCATGAAGGGAATTATGATTTCAAGGTCATGCCATTTGGATTAACAAATGCGTCAGTCACCTTCCAAGCAACCATGAATGAACTCTTTCACCCTTATCTATAGAAGTTTGTATTATTTTAATTCAATGATATTCTAGTCTACAGTAAGACGTGGAAAGAACATCTTAAGCATTTGGAAGAAGTAATGTTTGTATTGGAAAAGAACCAGTTTTATGCCAAGCTATCAAAGTGTACATTTGGGCAAAAGGAAGTTGAATACCTAGGACATGCTATATCCATTGAAGGAGTCCAAGTGGATCCCAACAAAATCAAGGCAATCAAAGAATGGCCCAAACCCAAGAACGTATCCAGCTAAGAGGATTTTTAGGTTTAACCCGGTATTATAGAAGATTTATAAAAAACTATGCACATCTGACAGCACCCCTGACCAATTTGTTAAAGAAGAAGGCTTTTCAATGGAATGACCAAGCAGACAAGTGTTTTGAGAATTTAAAGGAAGTAATGTCAACCACACCAATGCTAGTGACTCTTGACTTCTCCAAACCGTTCGTAATCGAATGTGATGCTTTTAGATTCAGAATTGGAGTCATATTAATGCAGGACAACCACCATATAGCATTTGAGATAAGGAAGCTTAATAAACGAGAAGGCTTAAAATCAACATACCAAAAGGAGATGCTCGCCATCATACACGCTTTAACGAAGTGGCACCAATATTTGCTTGGGAGTAAATTTTCAATCCAAACCAACCACAACAGTCTTCAGTTCTTACTTCAGCAAAAGACATTATCAACAAAAGTGGATGGAGAAGTTAGAAATATTGCACAAGAAAGGAAAGGAGAATGTCGTAGCTGATGCACTCTCACGTAAGGATGACGACCACACAACATGTGCCGCAATGATAGTTGTTCCGGAATGGTTGGACGAAATTCGAGCCAAATATGCCAAGGACGAGGATTGTGACTCCATGATTAAGAATATAAATCAGTATACCAACTTTGAGTGGAAGAATGACATCTTATGGTACAAGGGTAGAATTTACCTAACACCTGCATCCAGATTTAGGATGAAAATTTTAAAAGAGTCTCACAATTAGCCTACAGCCGGACATGTCGGATTCTACAAGACTTACTACAACATCCAACAATCATTCTATTGGAAGGGTATGAGCAAGGAAATTTAGAAATATGTTGCAGAATGTGATATTTGTCAAAGGAACAAGAGCGAAAATGTTCAAACTCCAGGATTGCTACATCCCCTATACATTCCAAATCAGAGGTGGGGGGAGATTTCGATGGACTTTATTGAAGGACTACTTGCATCTAAAGGAAAGGATAAAATACTTGTGGTAGTTCTCAGGCTCACTAAATATGCCCACTTTATCGCTATTAAAAACACTGACACAACTAAACAAATCGCTAATGTGTTTTGTAAAAATATTTACAAACTACACGGCTTTGTAAGGTCATCGTCAACGATAGAGAAGTAAGTTTTAAAGGCAAATTTTGGAAGGACTTCTATCACCAAGCAAGAATATCCCTCAACATGAGTTCGGCCTATCACCCCCAAACAGATGGTCAAACCGAAATCGCTAACAAATGCTTGGAAACATATCTTCGTTGTTTCGTTACAGATAAACAAAACAGATGGACCCAGTGGCTACACCTAGCAGAATGGTGGTACAATAGCATGTACCACACTTCAGCTAAAATGACACCTTTCCAAGCCTTACATGGTTACGAGCCACTTAGGTGGAAATACTTTGCACTCCTTGATTCCAGGGTACCAGCAGTGAAAGATCACCTAGGAGAAAGTCAAAGGATCATCAACTTACTAAAAGAAAATCTAACCATGGCTCATAATCGAATGAAACAACAAGTCGACCAACACCACTCTAAAAATGCCTCCTAATAGAGAAATTGAGCATACAATAGAAGTCAAAGCAGGATCAAACCCTATCAACATCAAACCGTATCGATATCCCCATCATCAAAAAGCGGAAATTGAGAGATTAATCCATGATCTTTTAAAGTGTGACATCATCTCAAAAAGTAAAAGTTTGTATGTTGCTCCAGTTGTATTGGTGCGGAAAAAAGATGGATCATTTAAATTATGCATCGATTATCAAGGACTAAACAAAATAACAATTTAAAACAAGTTCTCAATTCCCTTCATCGATGAAATGTTGGATGAACTACATGGTGCTAAATATTTCTCAAAATTGGAAGTTCGTGTTAGTGTTCTATGATGACATCTTAATTTACAGTAAAACTTGGAAGGAGCACCTACAACATTTGGAGAAAGTTCTTATGCTATTGGAAGAGCATCAATTCTATGCCAAGAAGTCCAAATGCACCTTTGGGAAAGAAGAAGTAGAATATCTCGGACACATAATATCCCATGGAGGAGTAAAAGTGGATCCTAATAAAAATAAGGCTATAAGGGAATGGACCAAACCAATTAATGTTAGAATTGGCAACTAGGCCTAAACTCCATGCGGATCAACTCATTTATGACAGCTGATATTTTTCTTGGATTCTTCTCATCGGGAGGTGTAGGATTGATCTAACAATCATTCGATTCCGACATGTATTCATGGAGATATGAATTTATTTGTACTTTTTGACAATTTGTCAAGGTGGGCCAACAAACAAAACAGTGTTTCACACCCCCAACTTATCCTCCACGATTCATATAAAAGGAGGAGACCTTGTGGCATTATTCCACACATCTTCTCTCTCTCCTACGCATTAGAAGAGCATCTCTCTCTCACACGTGTAGCTGAAAGGAGGACACAGATTTCTATTTTTAGGGCAGCATTGACCTGGGGTTGACCGTGGAGCATTGTATTTTTCATGTGTTGACCTGCAAAGAGGAGGTTTGACTGCGTTTTTTGGGTTGGGCAGCCTCTCCTAGGCTAGCCGCATTGCTGAGCAGCCAAATGTTGACATGTTTGACCACAGATTTGAACAACATTGACTGGTTAGGGCTGACTATGAAATTGTTGATGTGTTGACTGTTGTTTGACCACCTTTCATTGACGGTTTTGGGCTGCCTATCATTGTTGTTGGAGGCCGACTTCTCCAAGGTTGACTTGAGGTCATTTGGGAGTTGTTTGACCAACTTTGACTTCGCTGGTTAGGGTTTAGTTGTTGTCATAATATTACAAAATTGTGTAATTGTACTATCTCTCTCTCAGCTGAATTATTGAAGAATATAGAAGAATTGAACAAAGGGTTTCCCTGCATTGGGGTTTGTCCCTGGCTGGTGCCACACCTTGAGTCTCTTGTCTTAGCTTGTCTTCTGTTGTTTACATTTATGTTATATCTGCATTTTACTATCATGTTGATGTGATTGCATACTGGAAATTAACATTGGGCTAATAAGAAGATTTGAAGTAAAATGCTCTTAAGCATAGAACATACCATAATTTAACATGGTATCAAGCCACATATTGTGTCTCTTGTCTTAGCTTGTCTTCTGTTGTTTACATTTATGTTATATCTGCATTCTACTATCATGTTGATGTGATTGCATATTGGAAATTAATATTGGGCTAATAAGAAGATTTGAAGTAAAATGCTCTTAAGTATAGAACATACCATAATTTAACATGGTATCAAAGGTGAGGTGAAGACAAAGCCCAAACAAGAGCAAGAGCAATCACCGAAGACAGTTGGAAAAATCAAAAAGTCTTCATGGGTTCCTCATCACACTACCCGGCCGAAGACAAGCTCCGTGAGAAGTTTGACTATCACGGATGGAAGGTGTCTCTTGATCTAACATTAGAAGAGCACGAAGTGTTGGACTATGTGAGGGGCAGAATTTTGGAGCCTCCATCTAATGCACTGGCTGCTACAAAGAACAAGTACACTAAGGGTGAAGTCAAAGCGAAAAAGATCATCCGAGACTCTATTGACAAGCATCTGGTGGCCTAAATTTCTGAGTTGAACACCTCCAAGGAGATCTATGATAGACTGGTAAGTTTGTTTAAAGTTAGTGATGCAAATCAAGTTTTGTTCCTCAAAAATAAGTTGAAGGATATTAAGAAGGGCAAGGACGAAGATATTCAATCCTACTTCTTAAGGATCACTGAGATCAAGAATGATCTCCTATCGATTGGAGAAGTCATTCCTGACAGAGAACTAACTATCACTGCCCTTGGAGGACTCCCATCCGAATGGTATATATTTAGAACCACTCTTCTCAACAATGATCAAATTCCGGGATTTGAAGTATTGATGTCGAGATGCATTCAAGAAGAGACAAGGATGGAGGAGCAAGAAATGCCTTCAAGCAAAGGCAACCCCATTGCTTTCTCCTCTCATGCCAAAAGGAGAAATAATTATGGGTCTAAAGGTCACTTCAAAGGAAAGACCGGATCGAAGGGTGAAAGCAAGGAAAGATGCTTCATTTGCAATAACTTTGGCCACGATGCAAGGGAGTGTCCAATTAGAAAGGACACATCACATGATAATGATCAAAATCACTCCAGGGGCAACTCCAACCATAATCAAAGGAATGGCAGGTTCAATGGCAAAGGAAAGAGGAATGCAGGAAATCAAGGAAGTGGTCAACCCTCCAAGAAAGCAAGGAACTCCAGGCATGAATCTAATGTTGTTAACAATAAGCAAGATGAGTATTATCTGATACCGACCCTCTCCACTACCTCTCCTCTGGACTCGTTGGGCAATTGGCTTATTGATAGTGGTGCCTCAAGGCACTTCACTGGCTACAAGGAAACTCTATCTAATCTAATAGAGAAGCAGACAAACTTGGAGATTATTCTTGGAGACAATTCCACCTATCCCGTAAAGGGTGTAGGGAATGTTACTCTTCAATTAAATCAAGGTAACACAATTCATTTGCAATAAGTCCTATGTGTACCTGATCTCAAGAAGAACCTGGTGTCCATTTCGGCAATGGAAGACAAAGGCTACAAGGTTTCCTTCATCGATGGCAAGGTACGTGTGTGGAAAAATAATTTTAAAGATGCTTTCACTCTTGGGTTCCAAGTTGACTCTTTATATCAATATGGAGGAAGTTCGTTGGGAGTCATGTCTTGCGACACATCTCTACAACCTGAACTATGGCACCAGACATTTGCCCACCTTCAATATAAGGCTCTACCCGATGTGAGACAGATGGTGACAGGGATGCCTGAGTCCAAAGTAGATCATGAAGGTGTATGTACGGGATGTGCCGAAGGAAAGCTCAAAAGGGGACCATTCCCCTCAAGGCATAGCAAGACTTTTGACATTTTGCAGTGGGTTCACTCTGACATATCTGGTATGATGCCCGTGAACTCGTTGGGAGGGTATCTATATTATCTCACTTTTACAGATGATTATTCTCGCAAGATTTAGATATACTTCTTGAAAAGGAAGGATGAAGGTGTTCTCATTGTTCTGTCACTTTAAAGCCTTGATCGAGAATCAAACCGAGAAGAAGATCAAGATTTTAAGGACTAATAATGAGACCGAGTATAAATCCAATGATTTCCATGACTTTTGCAAAGAAGTTGGCATTAAGAGGGAGACCACAACACCATACACTACTGAGCAAAATGATGTGGCAGAAAGAAAGAATCGTACGATTGTGGAAGTTGTTCGTGCCATGCTCCATGATCAAAGGCTTCCAAAGTTTCTATCGGCCGAAGCTATGAAAACTGCCATATATGTTCAAAATCGATGCCCTCATCAAGCATTGGATTCTAAGACTTCCGAAGAAATGTTCACTAGTAAGAAACCTGATGTCTCACACTTTAGAATTTTTGGAAGCCCCGTATATTTTCACGTGCCGAAAGAGAAAAGAAGCAAATTGGGTGCATCTGGAAAGAAAGGAATCTTTGTGGGCTATAGCAAAAATTCTAAGGGCTATAGAATCTATGTAGTTGGTCAAAGGGAAGTCGAGATAAGTCATGATGTCACCTTTGACGAAGATATGGCTCTTAGCAAGGTTGACAATCTTCCTATTCTTAGGAAAGATAAAGAAGCTGACACTGAGAAGCCAGATGAGAAGGAAGATGAGATGATGCCCGATGTGGAAGAACATATGGATCCTATTCATTCCCCTCCACAAGAGCCTTCCTCTTCTAGGAAGAGGCCCTCATGGCTTAGGGGGACTCTTGAAGATGCCAAGAGACATATTGCACCCACAGGAACTTTCCATGAAAGTAAAAAGCCGACTAGGTATCAGAGATACTTGACCATCATGAGCACCATCATTCAAAATGAGCCTTCATCGTTTGAAGAAGTCATAAAGCATCAAGTACGGAAGGATGCTATGAATGAAGAATACAAGTTCATCATGAAGAATGATGTCTAGGATGTGGTACCTAGACCCCAGGAAAAAACAGTTGTCACCTCGAAGTGGCTTTACAAAATCAAACATGGAGCTGATCGGAGTGTTGAAAAGTATAAGGCTCGCTTTGTTGCTCGAGGTTTCTCTCAAAAGGAAGGTGTAGATTATGATAAGATATTTGCACCTATTGCCTGATACACTAGCATCTGCTCGATCATAGCCCTTGTCACTTCGCAAGAATGGAAACTACATCATATGGATGTCGAGACCGCATTCTTGCATGGTTCAATTAAAGAGGAAGTCTATGTGGAATAACCCGAGGGGTTTGAGATTCATAATTGGGAATCTCATGTATGCAAGTTGAAGAAAGCCCTTTATGGGCTGAAGCAAGCACCCCGAGCTTGGTATGAGAGGATCGATAGCTACTTGATGAAGCTGGGATTGACCACGAGTGAAGTCGATCTGAACCTTTATTTTATGGTTGAAGATGATAAGCCTATCATACTGGTGTTGTATGTTGACGACCTCTTTCTGACAGGTGCAGACCCTCTCATTCACAAATGCAAGAGGGAGTTGGCTTCCAAATTTGACATGAAGGACCTAGGACTGATGCACTATTTCCTGGGGCTGGAGGTCTGGCAAAAGCCAAGAGAAATTTTCCTATCTCAAGGAAAATTCGTGGTGAAGATATTGGAGAGATTTGGTATGGTGGACTGCAAGCCTGTGACTACTCCGATAGAGCTTAACTTCAAGAAGTTATGTGGTAGTGTTGTCAGACCTGTTTTGGGCAATGCTTCTGAGTATTGTCAACTCATAGGAGCATTGATGTTCTTGGTGAACTCTTGTCCAGATATATGTTTTGCAGTCAACACGTTGAGCCAATATATGGTTGAGCCTCATCACTCACATTGGATTGGTGCTAAGAATCTAATGAGATATCTTCGGGGCACAATCACTCATGGACTGAGATACACTACCGGAGATGTGAGGCTGCATGGTTATTCCGATGTTGATTTGGCAGGCAATGTGGTGGACTGAAACAGCACATCCGGGTGTTGTTTCTCTTTAGGTTCTGCTTCGATATCCTGGATAAGCAGGAAGCAGAAGTCAGTGGCTTTGAGCACCGCAAGGCAGAGTACATTGCTGCAAGCATGGCCTCTTGTGAGGCTGTCTAGTTGAGGAAGCTCTTCAGTGTGCTATTTGGACATACGTTGGATACTACCGCGATCCTCTGTGACAACCAGAGTGGTTTTCGTTTATCAGAAAAACTCGTATTTCATGATCGCTCCAAGCACATCGATATCAGGTACCACTTTATCCGGGATATGGTACAACAAGGAGCAATAAGGCTCCATCATATTGGGACTGATGAGCAAGTCGCCGACATTCAGACGAAGCCCCTCGGAAAAGTCAAATTCTTGACTTTCCAAGAACGACTAGGAGTCGTGGAAAGACCCTCTTATGAGGGTCCTATATGATGCATACATTGAGCTCTGAGAGCTCTGAGGGGCTTGGGGTACTTCTTGGAGCGACGAGTTGACCATAGGGTGAGTCACCCTCCCCTAGTGGTGCGCTATGTACAGGGTGAATAATTCAGCCTTCTACTATGATACCCCGTGGCGACGTGTAGGCAGGATGAGTGGTTCATCCTTCTCCTGCCGAGACATCCTACCCATGCAGTCTGGGACTCATGAGAAGTACCTCATCTGGCCAATGAGTAGCGAAATGAGGATAGGGACCATAGTAGTACCGATGAACGCATCGTGTATCTACCATACTCCTTATGCTAGGATGACATTGATCTGGGATCAATTGGAACTTACTTCGGATTAGTAAGAATGATTTAACTCACTCTCTTTTGGGACTGACTTCGGGTCAGTAAGAGTGGTATGAGACACTCTCTTTATTTGGAACTGATTTCGGATCAGTAAGAGTGCTAATAGACACTCTCTTTTATCTGGGACTAACTTTGGGTCAGTAGAGGATGGTATGATACATTCTCGATCATTTCTTCTTCTTCATAGTTCAGCAGAGCAGTGCAAGGTAGTGCATTTAATGGCAGAGATAGTACTGACAGACAGATGGATTAGCAAATGGAGTTCTCCCTAGTTGAGAGGGAGTGTTAAAAATGGCAACTAGGGCCAAACTCCATGTGGGTCACCTCATTTATGACAGCTAATATTTTTCTTGGATTCCTCTCATCGAGAGGTGTAGGATTGATCTAATGATCATCAGATTCCGACATGTATTCATGGAGATGTTAATTTATTTGTATTTCTTGACAATTTGTCAAGGTGGGCCAGCAAACAAAACAATGTTTCACACCCCCAACTTATCCTCCGCGATTCATATAAAAGGAGGAGACCTTGTGGCATTATTCCACTCATCTCACCACACATCTTCTCTCTATCCTACGCATTAGAAGAGCATCTCTCTCTCACACGTGTGGCTAAAAGGAGGACGCAGATTTCTGTTTTTAGGGCAGCGTTGACCTGGGGTTGACAGTGGAGCAGCAAGGCTGTATTTTGCATGCGTTGACCAGCAAAGAGGAGGTTTGACTGCGTTTTTGGGTTGGGCAGCCTATCCTAGGCTAGCCGCATTGCTGGGAAGCCAAACATTGACCTACTTGACCACAGATTTGACCAGCGTTGACTAGTTAGGGCTGACTACAGAATTGCTGATGTGTTGACTGTTGTTTGACAACCTTTCCTTGACTATTTTGGGCTGCCTCTCATTGTTGTTGGAGGCCGAGTTTTCCAAGGTTGACTTGAGGTCATTTGGGAGCTGTTTGACTAGCTTTGACTTTGCTGGTTAAGGTTTAGTTGTTGCTGTCATAATATCATAATTGTGTAATTGTACTATCTCTCTCTCTCTCCCTCTGCTGAATTATTGAAGAATATAGAAGAATTGATCAAAGGGTTTCCCCGCGTTGGGGTTTGTCGCTAGCTGGTGCCACATCTTGTGTCTCTTGTCTTGGCTTGTCTTCTGTTGTTTACATTTATGTTCTATCTGCATTTTATTATCATGTTGATGTGATTGCACACTAGAAGTTAATATTGGGCTAATAAGAAAACTTGAAGTAAATTGCCTTTAAGCATAGAACATACCATAATTTAACAGTTAATATATCCAAGCTAAGAGGGTTCTCGGGATTGAATGGATATTATCGAAGATTTATTAAAAACTATGCACATATAACCGCACCCCAAACAAACCTTTTAAAGAAGAACTCATTTCAATGGAATGAAGAAGCAGGAGAGAGCTTTGAAGAATTGAAGGAAGTTATGTCTAGTGCCCCGGTATTGGCAACTCCAGATTTCTCTAAACCATTTATCATTGAGTGTGATGCTTCAGGTTTCGGTAGAGGAGCACTGTTAATGCAAGATGGGCATCCAATAGATTTTGAGAGCAGGAAACTCGATAAATGAGAACGTCTTAAATCTACATACAACAAAGAAATGCTTTTTATTATGTACGCAATAGCCAAGTGGAGGCAACATCTTTTGTGAGGTAAGTTTTCCATAAGAACAGACCACAACAGTCTCTAGTACATCCTCCAACAAAAAACACTTTCTGAAGAACAACAAAAGTGGATTGAAAAAATTGTTGTCTTTGACATGGAAATATTACACAAAAGGGGAAAGGACAATATAGTGGCAAATGCCCTGTCTCGGAAAGACAAAGAACCGACACTACTTGCAATTTCAGTTATTGTTCCCAAACGGCTTAATGAGATTCGAAGTGAATATGCAAAAGATCCAGAAACAAGCGCTATAATCAATAACCTTTTGCACAACTCAAAATGGGAATGGAAGAACGGCATTTTATGGTACAAGGGAAGAATCTATTTGAATTCAAACTCCAAGTTTAAAACCAAGATCCTCAAGGAGTCACATGATTCGCTGTCAGCCGGACATGTTGGATTCTCTAAAACTTACTATAATGAACGTCAGTCATTCTTTTGGAAGGGAATGAGTCAAGATATTCAAAAATATGTAGCAGAATGCGATAAATGTCAAAGTAATAAAAGTGAAATATTATGACACCTGGACTACTTCATCCCTTAAACATTCCAAATCAGAAATGGGAAGAAATATCAATGGACTTTATTGAAGGCTTGCCTGTATCTGATGGTAAGGATAAGATTCTTGTAGTAGTCGACAGACTCACCAAGTATGCTCACTTTATTGCAATGAAGAAATCAGACTCAGCAAAATGAATCGCTGAGTTATTTTGCAAAAATATTTACAAATTACCTGGATTTCCAAAGGTCATTGTAAGCAATATAGATGCCAAATTTAAGGGTAATTTTTGGAAGGAATTATTCAATCATATAGGAACCTACCTCAACATGAGTTTTGCTTACCATCCTCAAACAAATGGCCAAACAGAGGTTGTTAATATCTGTTTGGAAGCTTACCTATGTTGTTATGCCACAGACAAGCAAAATGGTGGTTTCAATGGTTACATCTCGTTGAATGGTGGTACAATTCTACTTACCACACATCAACAAAAATGACTCCATTTCAAGCTCTGGATGGATACGAACCTCCAAAATGGAAGGACCTGGCTATCATCCAAACAAAACTACCAGTTGTTAAAAGCCAACTAGAAGAAACCCAAAAGGTCGTCCAAACTCTAAAAGAAAATTTAAATAATGCTAGAAACCGTATGAAGTAGCAAGCTGACCGAAACAGAACCGAGAGAGAATTTGAAGTTGGAGAATGGGTATTTGTCAAGCTCCAACCATACAAACAGCTGTCCTTAAAACAAAAAAGAAAAAATAAATTGGCACCAAAGTTCTATGGACCATACCAGATCAACAAAAAGATGAGCAAAGTTGCATATAGTTTGATCCTTCCAGATAAAAATCGTGTCCACAACATCTTCCATGTATCCTTCCTTAAAAGGGCACTTGGTGACAACCATGAATCAGCACAAACAACGCTTCCATCCTTAGATGATGAAGGAAAGATCATTTTAGAGCCAGAGGGTATCATATCCACTAGGGAAAAGAAGCTCCGATCTCGTGTAATCAAGGAATACCTGGTCAAGTGGAAGGACTTACCAGAAGAAGAAGCTTCTTGAGAGACTGAAGCATTTCGTCAACAACATCTGTCGTTGCGATGCTTTGAGGACAAAGCATTTTTTGGGAGGACGGCAATGTTATATAAAAATTAGTTATTTTTATTAGTTAATAGGCAAAGGGCATTTCACCAAAAAGCACCAAGGCTGTATTTAAGCCAGGGCCTCTCATTCTGTAATGCATCAGTCAATTATTAATAAGATTTATATCAAGGCTGTCAATTGCTAAGTTTCTGTGCTCTAGTTTTGCAGGCCGAGTTTTCTGGGTGTTTGGGCTGAGTTCAGGTCTAAAATTATTGGCTTTATTTTGTCTGAGTATAGGCTGAAAATCAGTGGAGATTCCCAGGCCAAGTTCAGTCAAAGTTGAAGGTGCATTTGCAGGTTGAAAATAGGTCGAGTTCAGGCTGAAAATAGTAGTGTTACCCAGGCCATGATAGCAGACTCTAACACAGAGTATTGGGCATTATTCTGGCCCTGATCTGTGGAGAAATAAGACCGAGAAAGGAGGAGTAAATAGCCCAAGTTTTCTGGATGAGTATGCCCAAAATATAGCAGCCTGTCAATGTAATTTTAGACCCTCTTCCAGCACATAGTTCGAGATGTTTGCAGTCAGACAGATAGCAGAAATTTCAAGGACAGTTCTGCTCAGTTTGACAGCAAATCAGGCCACTGTCAGTTGCACTGAAAAAAAAGCGAAGTCTGTCTGAGTTTATGACAGAGAGAGAGGGCTTGAATTTCAGTGTAACCATGCAGTGACTTCAGAAAGAGAATAAGGGAGATAAGTGATTTTTCTCTCTACGTATAAATCTCCTTAAAAGTAATATCAATACTCCCTTAGAACGGGTTTTCTCCTTGTGGGTTTTTCCAGGGTAATGTTGACCAAAAATAACTCTGTGTATGTGTAATTATTTATGTTGCGTGCTTGCTCATTTATTTCTTTTATCAGCTGAATGTCTAATGGTAGAGGTATTCTATATTGTTTCAAGTTAAATGCTAATTTAATTTGTATATCAGTCATATGTTCTTGATGGGTTTTGGGCATTAAACCTTGCAAGAGTTTGAAACTGTGAGAGACGCCAGCAGTTAAAAAAATTCTACATTTTATGCCTCTAAAATCTCATTGTACAAAATGATCACCAAATTTCCATCAAGGAACCTTTGTATATCTTCCTTTTTTTTTATTTCTAATTGATTGAAAGTTGCTAGGGTTTGATGAAGAGAAACCTTCAGCCACCTTTTTAGAGCTGACGCCTAGGGTTTCATAGCTATTACATGCATTTACAGCCATTGCAAAATTGTTGCGACCTATTCCTTTGTTTACTCATTCAGTAACCTTTGTTTATTTATTGTTTATCATCATTTAGAGGGTGTTTTGCTATTGTTGTTGTAAATGTTGCATGTTGTAAATTGTATTGATTAAGAACCCTAACTTATAACAGCAATTGATAATTTAATGGTAGCATGGGTTTGGGATCTATTTGAGCCTCTCCGAGACTCTTCAAAATTTCAAGCCCTCTAAAAATCGCCATACATCCTTTAAACTCGTTACCTTGAATTATCTCTCAGTTCAGCTGGAGCAGAACTTTATTGGATATCAACCTTGGGTGTTTTATTTCGAAAAAACCCTTGATGTGTATTTAGCCTAAGAGTTTCTGGGTTCTCTAATCTCTGTGATCTATTGGGGAGGCCTCCTTTGTGGGGATAATATCCATCCACAGAACAGCAACGGAATAGTTACTACAATGACAGTATTGGTTGATCCCATTGTTTCCATTACTCTAGAGTGCTTAGTGAGGCTTTGCACTAATGTGCTAGATTTTATGGTAACAATTCCAATAAATTTGAAGCTGCACCAACACCACAACTTCCCAAATGAGTCTGTTCAACACAAAAAGCAGGTGGTGATATTGTTGTTGATCTGACAGATCAGCATCGTACACATCCACAATTCCAGCAAACCTCCTCTCTTTTGGCTCAAATTTCAGAGACCCATGATCCATAAACAGTTTCAAAAGCTTTTGGCCATCCAGATAGAGACCGAACCATTATTATTAATATAATACCATGTTGGAATATCCAAGGTACAAACACAAAAGGACAACAAGAATTTCACCAAAAACTTGTACAATTCAGATTATTCATATAGACAGGGAAAGTAGGCTACAAAAACAGTAAATGACAACCTCCAAAGAAAAATAAACTAACATGAAAAATGGATATCCCTCTCTAAAGTTTCCTAACACTTATAAACTTGACCCAACCATTAGATACACAAAAAACACATCACCCGACCAAAATTGGTATTACAAGACAAATCCCTCTAGTCTGATTGATTCAAAGGGCCTTGTTCTGTAAGACAAAACAAGTTTGAAACTCTGCGGTAACCAGGGGGAGACCCCTAAAATTCAACCATGCTAATAGTTGCTGTGGCTAAGCCAAGTATGATCCCCGGGTGATTTTGATGGCTTTGATGCCCCTAGATTGCAATTTCATAGACCACAGACTAGTCCCACAAGTCCTAGACATGCTAGCAAACCAACCCAAAACAAAAAACAAAAAAAAACTAATATTGGCATTACACCTTTAACAAGGCCATTTAGCTTCTGATGCTAATCTTCTTCTAGTGACAAGCTACATGGTTATCCACTTCTTTGTTGTTGCTTGCATTTGGATTCCATAACTTTGTACAAAAGGCAGTTGCAGAGATATAATCATGCTTGTTGGATGGAGGGGCGCAATTTATTCTTCAAGATGGTCAGGTCCAAACTACTTGAGTTTTGCCCACATTAAAAATGCCACAAATGCCTATTTGTGTTGAAAATCAAATAAATAGAAAAATTTAGCAACGTGTTGGATGGTCCAACGATCATAATGCAAGGGCTTAAGTAAATGATGATATTGTTGTTTGAAATCAGACCAGTAGTCTCTCTGCCCCAATCAACTGGCCAGAACAGGTCCACCCCACACAGGGTCCCAACCAGTTTTTGAACTGAACCAGTTTACTGGTCCTGCCCTGAACTAACAACCAACTGAACCAACTGAACTGACCAGTTACAATCTGCACTGGACCTCATCAACCTGTCCTTCAACCCATCCTTCCGGCCAATTGCAGTCCAGTCATAGTTTGACCATCCTTTTGAATTTTAGACCTGATTTGACCCTCAGCCAGTTTCAATTGCAGTTCTGGTTTTGCACCTGTTAACATTTATGAAAATTCTTCTGGATGCCAAAAAATAGTTCAAAAATATTTAGAGAATGTTTGAAATTTTTTCACAGTTTCGAGCAATTTCTTAAAAGATTTCACCAACCCTAAAAGTACGCATTGGACCTTACATCTGAAAGCAAAAGCCTTGGAACTGAAAAAACTCTCACAAGGGAAAAACACAAAGTTCTAATTTTTCAAAAGAGTGCCAAGCCAATAAGGAAAAAAGCACATTAGCAGGGTTTCCTAGGCCAATTTATAACAGTTGGACGAAAATAAATGGCATGATGATTTCAACAGTGTCAAGTGATTAAATTATGAATTCGATAGATAAATATTCCATAATCTCAATAAAACTTACTTGAATGTTGAGACATTTTATTCAAATTTTCATGAACTGTTTCCTAGCATTTCGCCTGTTTCCTGTGGTTTCCTAAGCAGACTACCAAAATTCTTGATACTTTTGGACTCTTGCCATACTATTTCTGAAAGAGTTTCCTGCCACCCCCAAATCGTAATTCTGATACTTCAGAGAACAGCTTGAATCTTGTCCATCTAAATGCAGCCAGACTTTATTACCAAATTAAAATTGATGTGGAATCTGATTTTTATTGTAAAGAGCTTTTTATTTCGCGTGTGTTTTGCTGATTTATTGCTTTTCTGATTTTTTTCATAAAATTCAGACTCAAATGAAACAAAAGAAAAACATATAATGTGACATTGAGATTCCCTTACAGATCTTGGCATAAAGTTGCCTTTCGAATGGAGAATAGTTACTCTCATCAACAAAGAAAAAATGCTCAGGGGAGAAGTGTTGTTTGCCTTGTGTCAACAATTATACCACTCATTGTCAACTGTTTCCCCACTCAATGATCATTGAATCCCAGTGTTTTTCAGTTAAATCATTTCATAGAATCTATGACAGGAAGGAAAACATAAACGATTTTGACATGGAAGACACGAAGAAATATTACCTCCAGATTAGACTTATATCTTCCAAGAACATCATAAGCAAGTTTGCGTATGCTTTCATTAGGAGAAGATATGCTAGCAAATGCCAAACCAAGTAACCCCAAGCGAGCAAACTCCATAGACTCAATGTATCCAACAGATAACACATATGTAGAGAATTCTAAAATGAATGCCGGATCGTAACAGACAATATTTGTACTGTCTGAAGATGGCATCACTTCCATTTCCTGAAACCATTAAGAAAATGTTATAATACAGAAAGACAATGTAAATGAAAATTGCATGAGGGGAATTTCTAATACAAACATTACAATTATTCAGTAAAAGCAACAAAACATTTAAAATGTGATGTGATTACCATAGAAGTTCGTTGCTCCTGTTTAGCTTCCACAATACTAGGTAGTAAAATAAATGTCAGCCAACAATGTTTCTGAAGAATATGTCACAGTCCAAGACACGTTTTTCTTTTTTCTGCTCATTTTTCCCGGTTCATTGTGAAAGACCAATTTACAAGAGGGAAGGACCAACTTTTAGGCAAGAAATAATGATAGGAAGAAATAATATCCAAACTATAACTGTATTCTGTGATATTCCTACTTAGTATTCTACCAATGTTGTGAAAATCGCGATCGGGATTAAATCGGCGCGGGGAACAAATCAGAAAAATCGGGAAAAATTTGGAAAAATCAGAAAAAAAAATCGTTTGGTACAAAAATATTCATTTTTTTTCATTTTTTTTCAATTTTTTTTACCATCTAAACCATCTACAACATAAAATAAATACATTGACACATAAATATGATAAAAAAAACTAATATATAAGATGTTTAATATCATTTCTAGCGCTAAAATCACACATAACATTGAATCATGTCCTGAATAGTAAGTCCTGACTCCGGAGTCCCAACTCAGCCTCAAAATATCAACAAAAAATATGATAACATATCTCATCATGTCATAATGTCATATACAATAAAATGAAAGTCTAATCCTATTGATTTCCTCTACCCCTCTTGTGAAAAAATGCCACAGCTTTCCCTTTCCCTCTAGATGTAGAGGATGGTGCCTGTGCTGGTGGAAATGGCAGTGGAGTATGATGTGCTCTAGAAGCTGAAGAACTAGAAGTAGGAGCTATAGGAGGTAGACCACGTCCTCTACTGGTGGCAGGGGTAGCCCGGGTAGGTGGTGTCACCTGGAAACATTACAATCTCCCAATCCTGAAATCCTGAAAAACTGATAAGTCTGCTGGATTTTGAATGAAATCTAAATTTCTACTTTCTCCATATGAAATCCAATGAGGTCGGAACCACTCTCAAACATCCTGAGTCATTTCATGGTAATGTTAAAAATTTAAGTAAAAGGATGAATTTCATCCTTTTACTTTAAGAATTTAACATTACCATGAATAGCATATCAATACTAGGGCCTAGACTTGACCATTAAGCTGCCCCACTCAAAAATTATTTGTTTCTTTCAAAAAAAATTGCATTTCAAACATTTAGTATCCCTTAAAAAACCAAAAAAAACATTATAAAACCTCGCTGCCGGAGACCACCACGATAATTTCACGATAAATTCGAATTTATCGCGATAATTTCATAAAAATCAGCTAGAAAAAATTTCTGGCGATAATTTCCTATAATAATTGCGAAAGAATCAGCATATCGAAAAAATCACGATAATTTCAATTTATCGCGATTTTCACAACACTAAGTCAAACTAAATGGAGAGCCTTTCCCAAGCAAAGTAAATGGTAGCCGCTTGAAGCCCTACACTGGTGGCCCGGCTATCTGACTAACCAGCGGAAGCACAGTCTTCGCGCACCAAGGATCCGGACAGAGGCGCGAGACTATAAACACATGCAAGGGATATCGGCACAAATGCAGAGAAGTAGTTTGGACACAAAGGTCTTGGAACAGCGTATGCAGCAGATCCAGCAAGCAGCAGCTCAGTTCGAGAACAGTGGGAGGAACTCCGCGCCAAGATCGTCGCGCCAACAGAGTGACTCGAGGGCGAGTCACGATGTTTGTGTTGGTGGCCTTTGGGCATGGAATCCCCCCAAGTCATGTTTTGGGGCTCAAAGCCCAAGTTTTGACCAAATTTCGTTGTAAATCTCCACGAATTGCGGGCACGGGGCACGGAAGTATGTTAGAGTCACAGGGTTGTCAACCCTAGTTTTGTAATGTAATGTCGGCCTACCCATGGTCCGTGGACCATGGGATTGTATAAATAGAGCGAGGCTCTAAGTGTAAAAAAAAAGAAGCATAAAAGATGAATAACAAGTCTAAGTGATTGAGTCGCAAGTGTAAAGTGTCTTTGGGTCGTAGCGTAGGAGAAGGCTCTGCAGTTGAGTGCACAGAGGCCTAGTAGTCCGCAGATGAGTGCGCGGACCCCTATAGCTGAGTGTGCAGGGCGGAGTCGAGTCTATAATTGAGAAAGGAATCAATAAAGAGAAGTTTTATCATAATTTTGTGTATCTGTTCTTGGGTTAATGCACGTTTGATATAATTTGCGAATATACTGTTTATTTACTGCGCACACCTGTATGAATGGTTTATATTGTTATGTATAACTTAAAGCATGCAAGTAGGCTAAGATAATCAACTAACATTAGCATATCAGTAAAATCTTGGGTGATAACGCAAAAACGCAGTGTTCAGCCCTTGAGTAGGGTTGCACAAAGGCAGTATCTTGGGCTGCAAGGTACCGGAAAGTGCTCGAAGCGACTTGCGCACAGGGTTGAACCGGAAACCACTTGAACTCATCAGACATCTCTAGGGTAAGAAAACCTGGTTCTAGCACCCTCCCATACTACTTCGGGTGAGACTTCAATCCGACTCCATGCAATGTTGCCGAAAGGGCCAGTAGTACCAAGATTTGTTTGGCTAAATCACCTCTGAACCATGGTCAAGCCCCAACAAGCCAACAGGAGATGTATGACAAGTTGGTTGGGATGTTCAAAGTAAACAATGCAAATCAAGTCCTCTTTCTCAAAAACAAATTAAAAGACATCAAGATGGATAGAGGAGAGTCCATTCAATCCTACTTAATGAGGATTACCAAAATCAAGAATGATCTTCTATCTATTAGAGAAGTTATTGGTTACAAGGAGCTCACTCTTATTGCGCTTGGAGGCCTTACAAGAGAATGGGATGTGTTTAACACCACCATCCTAAACAATGACATGATTCCAGGTTTTGATGAAATATTGGCTAGATGCACTCAAGAAGAAATAAGGATGATGGAAAGAGATAAGCCCTCAAATGGAAATAATCCTGCCATTTTCTCCGGACATGCCAAAAGGAAGAACAATGTTGGTCCAAGAAGACAAGGTCAAGAGTTTAAGTCAGGATTCAAAGAACGAAGAAAAGGAAGATGCTTCAATTGCAAGAGGTTTGGCCACTATGCTAAAGAATGTCCTCACAAGAAGGATACTCCAAGGGATGATGATAACAACAATTACAAAGACAATGGCAATCAAAGGAACAAGAAGTTCAACAACAAAGGAAGGAGGAATGCTCCCGCTACTCGATATGGAAATGGTCTTCCTCCCAAAAGATCGAGAAACTCCACGTATAAGGAAATTAATGTTGTAGATAAGCAAAAAAGAAATTATCTCATTTCTACCCTCACCAATGCCTCTCCTCCGGATACACTAGATCACTGGTTGATTGATAGTGGTGCTTCAAAGCACTTCACTGGGTACAAGGAGGCTCTCAAATTTGGTTGAAAAGAAGACAAATTTGGAGATCATACTCAGGGACAATGCCACCTACCCCATGAAAGGGATTGAGACTATCACTCTTCACTTAAATCAACGTGAAACACTTCATCTACAGGAAATATTGTATTTATCTGATTTGAAAAAAAAATTGGTGTGTATTTCTGTGATGGAAGATAAAGGTTTCAAGGTGACATTCATTGATGGGAAGGTACGTGTTTGGCAAAGTAACCCGAAAGATGCATTTACACATCGATTTAGGGTTGAAGGTCTCTATCAGGTTGGAGGAAGTCCTTTGGGAGCTATGACTTGCGATACTTCTCTTCAATCTGAATTATGACATAGAAGACTTTCTCACCTTCATTACAAAGCCTTACCTAATGTAAGGAAGATGGTCAAAGTTATGCCCGAATTTAACATAGATCATGAAGGAGTTTATCAGGGTCGTGCAGCCGAAAAGAATACAACGGGAACATTCCCTTCAAGTGAAAGCCAAACTACCGATATTCTTCAATTGGTCCATTCTGATCTATCAGGTATGTTCCCCGTAACATCTTTAGGAGGATACTTGTATTATGCAATTTTTGTGGATGACTTCTCTCGCAAATCATGGATCTATTTCTTGAAGAAGAAGGACGAAGTGTTCAAATGGTTCTACTCTTTCAAAGCCTTGGTCGAAAATCAAACAGGGAAGAAGATCAAAATATTGAGGACCGATAATAGAACCGAATATGAGCCAAATGAATTCAATGACTATTGTAGAGAAGCTGGCATTAAGTGGGAGACAACCACTACATATACTCCTAAGCAAAATGGAGTTGCTGAAATAAAGAATTGAACAATCATAGAAGCTACCCATGCTATGCTTCATGACCAAGGCCTACCGAAGTTCTCATGGGGAGAAGCTACCAACACCACTATATATGTCCAAAATAGGTGTTTGCATCAAGCATTGGACTTCAAGACACCCAAAGAAGTTTTCACTGGTAAGAAACTGAATGTTTCTCATTTTAGAATTTTCTGGTGTCTCGTATATTTTCATGTGCCAAAAGAGAAAATAAACAAGTTAGATGCATCTCGGAAGAAAGGAACTTTTGTGGGCTACAATGAAACTTCGAAGGCATATAGAATCTATGTGCCTTATCAAAGAGAAGTGGAAATAAGTCATGATGTCACCTTCGATGAAGATTTTGCCCTTGGGAAAATCAGAGATCTTCCTATCCCTAGGAAGGGCAATGATGATACAAGAAAGAAGCATGAATCTTCGAAAGATGATTCGATGCCCAATGTTGAAGGCTCAATGGATCCCATTGATCCACCTCCTAGTGAGCCCTCTACTTAAAGGAAAAGACATTTGTAGCTCAAATATACTCTCGAATATGTTGAAAGACATGTTGCACCAAGGAGGACATTTCGTGAAAGCAAGAAGCCAAACAGGTACCAAGGGTACTTAGCTGCTATGAGTACCATTGTTCAATTTGGGCCATGTACATTCGAAGAAGTCGTGAAGCACCAAGTAGGGAAACATGCGATGAATGAGGAATATGAATTGATCATGAAGAATGATGTCTGGGATGTGGTTCCAAAACCTAAGGACAAGTCAAGGTTCACTTCAAAATGGCTTTACAAAATCAAACATGGACTTGATGGGAGTGCGGAAATGTTCAAGGACAGGTTCGTTGTTCGAGGCTTCTCTCAAAAGGAAGGAGTGGACTATGATGAGATATTTGCACTGGTTTCCCAATACACCACTATCTGATCCATCATTGCTCTCGCTACCTCTCAAAGATGGAACCTACACCAAATGGATGTCAAATCTACTTTCCTGCATGGCTCGCTTAAGGAGGAAATTTATGTAGAGCAACCTAAGGGGTTCGAAGTTTCAGACCAAAAGAAACATGTATGCAAGTTGAAGAAAGCCCTCTATGGGTTGAAGCGAGCCCCTAGGGCTTGGTATGAGAGGATTGATAGCCATTTTATGAAGTTCGGTTTTACAAGGAGTGAAGTTGACCTGAACCTATACTTCAAGGTTGAAAAGGACAGGCCTCTCATTCTGGTTCTTTATGTGGATGATCTTTTTTTTGACAGGTGCAAACCCTATCACTTATCAATGCAAGAGGGAGTTGGCTTCCGAATTCGAGATGAAGGACCTAGGTTTGATGCACTATTTCCTAGGCTTGGAGGTTTGGCAAAAGCCAAGTGAGATTTTCCTTTCTCAAGGAAAATATATTGTGAAGCTATTCAAGAGATGTGGGATGGTGGAATTGTTAATTTTAAGTATGTTCTATGCTTAAAGCAATTTACTTCAATTTTCACAATTAGCTCAATATCTTTTCCAGATTAGCAATCACATCAGCATTAAAGTAAACTATAGATAGAACATAAACGTAAATCGTAGAAGACAAGCCAAGACAACAGGACACAAGATGTGGCGCTAGCCAGGGACAAACCCCAATGTGGGGAAACCCTTGATCAATTCTTCTTATATGTTCTTCAATAGTTCAGCAAAGAGAGAGAGATAGCACATTTACAATAGAAATCAACACTTTGACTTATCTAGATAAGAGCATAGATCATCTCTAAGAAGATGATATGTGAGATTAGTTGAAGACATGCTGCTTCAACTGATTCTCCAAGGTGACTCCTTCACCTATCCTTGTGTTGAATCTCATCATCATGCTGTACCTCACCGTGTTGCACCATGTTGCACCCATCATCACTATGTTGCATCTCATCATGCTTCACCAATCATGATTGTACCATGTACTTGCTACACCAAGCATCATTGTTGTCCCAAGTACTATTGCTGCACCTAGTTGTTGTTGCTATCCCATTGTGCCACTGCTGCATAGTGTCATTGTTGTCCCATCATAGTTCTGTCCCAACATGATGTTGTCTCATCAATGTCATTGTTGTCCCATCATAGTTCTGAAGTTGATCATGTTGCCACACAGTTGTCCCAAGTGGTATGATGAACCATGTTGACACACAACATGTCTCATGTGCTTGCAGCACCATGCTTGCCATGTTGTCCATGCTTGCCATGCTTGCCATGCTTGCCTTAGCATTCCTTTGTTGTCCCATTTATTATATAGTTGTCCCTTGCAACTGCTGCCTAGATATATAGGTGTAGTTGTTGTCCCTGACAATCATGCTATACCTTGCTGCTGTCCCATGTGTCTTAGCAACACCACGTAGCCCAGTTGTCCCATTTATTAGCATTTCTATCCTGGGCATGTTTGAGTCCTCAAACTCTCAGTCCCCGTTTTGAGGGTCACCTACAACCCACCTTTTCAGACGTATTAGGCCTGCATCTAGGGCACCATAGGTTAGCGTTAGGGCTCCCTTTAGACTGCGTTAGGGCTGCCTATAAACAGCGTTTAGGGCTGCCCTTTAGACAGCGTTTAGGGCTACTCTTAGACTGCGTTTAGGGCTTCCTTTTGGAAAGCGTTAGGGCCTCTCTTAGACTACGTCTAGGGCTGCCTTTTGACAGCGTTTAGGGTTGCTCTTAGACTGTGTCTAGGGCTGCCTTTTGATAGCCTTAGGGCCTCTCTTTGTTGTGATAAGATTCCTCCAAGGCTATGGTTAGGGCATGCTTCCTTGACAACATTTTTGACTTCTTCTTTGAAAGCATCTAGGGCTAGGGCATCTCCTCTAGAGCAGCTCCCTTAGTCTTCTTTCCTCCAACGTCTAGGGCTTCCACTCCTAGATTTCTCTTCCATTGAAACCCAAGACAAGTGGAGAGAATCACGATAGAAGTGTGTGTGAGAAATGACTCTCAAGTCATCTCCTTTTATACTAAAACGTTGAGCACATGTGGGGTTTATTCGGTTGTTGGCCGACCTTGACGAATTGTCTTATAGCACAAATAAATTCATAACTCCATGAATACTTATCGGAATTAGATGATCTTTAGATCAATCCTATACCTCTCGATGAGAGAGATCCAAGAAAAATATCAGCTACCATAAATAAGATGACCCACATGGAGTTTGGCCCTAGTTGCCAATTTTAACACTCTCTCTCAACTAGGGAGAACTCCATCCGATGATCCATATGTCCGACTGTACTATCTCTGGCATCAGTGCCCTACACTACTCTGCTCTGTTATGCTCTACTCTGTTGAGCTCTGCTCTGCTTTGCTGAACAATGAAGAAAAAGAATTGATCAAGAATGCCTCATACCATTCTCTACTGACCCGAAGTCAGTTTTATTGATCCCAAATCAATATCACAAGAGAGTGTCTCAAACCACTCATACTAATCCCTGATCAGTTTCATTGATCCCAAATCAAAGGAGGTCATCCTAGCATAGGGAGTACGGTAGATACAATGATGCGTCCATCGATAGTACTACTATGGTCCCTAACCCCATTCCCCTGCTCATTGGCCAGATGAGAGGTACTCCCCATAAGTCCTAGACTGCATGAGTAGGATTCCTCGACAAGAGAACCATTCATCATATTCTTAAGTCACCTCGGGGTATCACAGGGGAAGGCTAAGCCATTCACCCTATACACAGTGCACCATTAGGGGAGGGTGAGTCGCCCTATGGTCATGTGTTGCTCCAGTAAGTACCCCAAGCCCCTCGGAGCTCCCAGAGCTCAATGCATGCAACATGCAGGACCCTTATAAGAAGGTCTCTCAGTGACTCCAAGTCGTTCAGGAAAGTCACAGATTTGACCTTTCCCCGAGTCTTTGACAGAACGTCTGCGACCTGTGCATCAGTCTCAATGTGATTTAGCCTCCTTGCTCATCGATGTACCATATCCCAAATAAGGTAGTATTTGATGTCTATATACTAGAGCAATCATAGAATACAGGATTCCTCAACAATCGAATCCCCCCGTGGTTGACACAAAAGATCACGGTCGTATCCATCATGTGTACAAACAGCTCACTGAAGAGCTCCCGCAACCAGGCAACTTCACACGAGGTCATACTTGTAGCTATGTATTCAGTCTCAGCGATGCTCAAAAAAACCGTCTTTTGCTTCTTGCTCATCCAGGATATCGAAGTAGAACCCAAAGAGAACAAGCACTGAGAAGTGCTCTGGTGATCCTCCACACTACTTGCCCAGTCAGCATTCGAATAATCATGCAACTTCATATTTCCAGCAGTGTATCTCAATCTATGAAAGATTGTGCCCCGAAGATATCTCAGAAGATTCTTGGCTCCAATCTCGTGAGGCTCAACCATATAGGAGCTCATTATACTAACTGTAAAACATATATCCGGACGGGAGTTCACCAAGAACATCAACGCGAATGAGTTTATGAAACTCAGAGGCATTTCCCAAATTTGGTCCGGCATCACTACCATATATCTTTAAAGTTAAGATCCTCGAGGTAGTCACGGGCTTGCAGTTTACCATTCCACATCCGGAATCTAACTCCCTCTTACTTCTACAAATGAGAGGGTCTGCACCTGTTAGAAAGAGGTCGTCCTCAGAAGGTGCCGGTATGAGAGGTCTATCATCCACAACCTTCAGGCAATGGTTTGGATCGTCTTCACTCCTAGTGAATCTCAACTTCATAGAAGTGTTTTGCTTCAAGCCACAGAGGGCTTTCTTCCACCTGCATACATGAGATTCCCAATCATGAATCTCAAACCCCTCGGGTTGTTCCAAACCTGTGGACCTACTACATGAGGGGAATGGTCCCCTTGTAAGATTTTCCTTCGGTACATCTCAGACATGTACCTTCATGCTCTTTTTGAATTCAGGCATCCCAGTCACCATCTGAATCGCATCAAGTAGGGTCCTTTCCATCGATGGATGCCACCATGAAACCTTTTGACTTCCATTGTCGAAATGGACACCAAGTTCTTCTTGTGATCAGGTACATAAAGAGATCCTCGTAAATGAATCGAGTTACCCTTATTCACTTGAGGGGTAACATTCCCTACACCCTTTCCGAGATAGGTGGCATTGACTCCAAGTATAATCTCACGATTGTTTCCATCTCTACCAAGTCAGAGAGAGCACCCTTCTATCCGATGAAGTGCCTTGAAGCACTACAATCAATAAGCCAAATTCCCAAAGAGTCTGAAGGAGAGGGCCAATATAAGAGAACACTTCTTTATCTTATCAGAAACAACATTTGATTCTTCATACCTGGGGTTCCTTGCTTTCTTGAAGAGTCGGCTATTTCCTTGATGACCTGCATTACCTGTCATTCCTCTGATCATTGAAGATGTCCCTGGAATGATTGTTATCATCATCAAGTGATGTGTCCCTACCATTTGAACACTCCTTTGCATAATGGTTGAACTTTTTGCCTTTCCTTGCACCCTTAAATCCGGACTTCCCATTGAAGTGATCTTTAGGTAGGCCATCAGAAGCTTCCGCTGCACCATTCTGATAATATTCTCTGCTTCGACTTCACCCTTCATGACTCTGAAGAGGAATGAGGAATCCATTAATCCTTTTGTCCTTTCCCAACTGTCTTCGGTGATTGCTCTTTCACTCTTGCTTGGGCATTGTCTTCACCTCAACTCCAATACCATGTTAATTTTAGGTATGTTCTATGCTTACAGCAATTTATTTCAATTTTCACAGTTACCTCAATATCTTTTCCAAATTAGCAATCACATCAGCACTAAAGTAAAGTACAGATAGAACATAAACATAAATCGCAGAAGACAAGCCAAGACAAGAGGACACAGGATGTGGTGCTAGCCAAGGACAAACCCCAATGTGGGGAAACCCTTGATTAATTCTTCTTATATGTTCTTCAATAGTTCAGCACAGAGAGAGAGAGAGAGAAAGTACATTTACAATATAAGTCAACACTTTGACATATCTAGATAAGAGCATAGATCATCTCTAAGAAGATGATATGTGAGATCAGTTGAAGACATGTTGCTTCAACTGATCAGTTGAAGACATGTTGCTTCAACTGATTCTCCAAGGTGACTCCTTCACCTATCATTGTGTTGAATCTCGTCATCATGTTGCACCTCACCGTGTTGCACCATGCTGCACCCATCATCACTATGTTGCATCTCATCATGCTTCACCAATCATGATTGTACCATGTACTTGCTACACCAAGCATTATTGTTGTCCCAAGTACTATTCCTGCACCTAGTTGTTGCTGCTATCCCATTGTGCCACTGCTGCACAGTGTCATTGTTGTCCCATCATAGTTTTATCCCAACATGTTGTTGTCTCATCAATGTCATTGTTGTCTCATCATAGTTCTGAAGCCGATCATGTTGCCACACAGTTGTCCCAAGTGGTATGCTGAACCATGTTGACACACAACATGTCTCATGTGCTTGCAGCACCATGCTTGCCATGCTTGCCTTAACATTCCCTTGCTGTCCCATTTACTATACAATTGTCCCTTGCCACTGCTGCCTAGATATATATGTGTAGCTACTGTCCCTAACAGTCATGCTATACCTTGTTGTTGTCCCCTTGCTATTGTCCCCTTTGCCTTTCCATACCTGCCGCTATCCCATGTGTCTTAGCAGCACCATGTAGCCTAGTTGTCCCATTTATTAGCATTGTTGTCGTGGGCATGTTTGAGCCCTCAAATTCCCATGCCATCCTTGTTTTGAGGGTTACCTACAACCCACCTTTTCAGCCATATTAGGCCTGCATCTAAGGCACCGTAGGTTAACATTAGGGCTCCCTTTAGACTGCATTAGGCTGCCTTTAGACAGTGTTTAGGGCTGCCCTTTAGACAGCGTTTAGCGCTGCTCTTAGGTTGCGCTTAGGGCTTCCTTTTGGATAGCATTAGGGCCTCTCTTAGACTGCGTCTAGGGTTGCCTTTTAACAGCGTTTAGGGCTGCTCTTAGACTGCGTCTAGGGCTACCTTCTGACAGCATTAGGGCCTCTCTTTGTTGTGATAAGATTCCTCCAAGACTGCGGCTAGGGCATGCTTCCTTGACAACATTTTTTACTTCTTCTTTGAGAGCATCTAGGGCTAGGGCATCTCCTCTAGGGCAGCTCCCTAGGTCTTCTTTCCTCCAACATCTAGGGCTTCCACTCCTAGATTTCTCTTCCATTAGAACCCAAGACAAGTGGAGAGAAATCAAGATAGAAGTGTGTGAGAAATGACTCTCAAGTCATCTCTTTTTATACTAAAACGTTGAGCACATGTGGGATTTATTTGGTTGTTGGCCGAGCTTGACAAATTGTCTTATAGCACAAATAAACTCATAACTCCATGAATACTTATCGAAATCGGATGATCTTTAGATCAATCCTACACCTCTCGATGAGAGGGATTTAAGAAAAATATCAATTGCCATAAATAAGATGACCCACATGGAGTTTGGCCCTAGTTGCCAATTTTAACAGGAATGCTAATCTGTGTCTACTTTGATGGAACTCAACTTCAAGAAGCTAAGTGGAAGAGTTGTTGGGCCCGAATTGGAAAATCCCACCAAGTATCGATAACTTATGGGGGCCCTGGTGTTCTTGGTAAACTCTCGTCCGGACATATGCTTTGTTGTGAATACATTGAGTCAATTTATGGTCGAGACTCATAACATACATTGGATTGCTGCCAAGAATCTCTTGAGATATCTTCATGGCACAATCAGCTATGGTTTGAGATGCACTGCAGGGAATTTGAGGCTACATGGATATATTGATGTTGACTGGACTGGCAGTGTGGTGGATCGTAAGAGCAGGAAGCAGAGATTGGTTGCACTAAGCATTGTTGAGGGCGAATACATTGTTGCTAGTATAGCACGTTGTGAAGTTGTTTGGTTGAGGAAGCTCTTCAGTGAGCTATTTGAGCACGTGCTAGATACCACCGTGATGTTTTGTGACAACCAAAGTGGGATTCGCCTTTAAAATAATCTTGTGTTCCACGACCGCTCCAAGCACATAGATATCAGATACCACTTTATCCAGGATATGGTACAACGAGGAGCAATAAGGCTCCAACACATCAGGACGAATGAGCACATTGTAGACATTCTCACGAAGCCCTTAGGGAGGTCAAATTCTTAGCCTTCTGTCAAAGACATGGATTCGTGAAAAGACCCTCTTATGAGGGTCCCGCATGAGTTGGACACTTAGATCTGGGAGCTCCTTGCGGCTTGGGGTACTTCTTGGAGCTATGAGCAACCATAGGGTGAGTGGTTCACCTTCCCCTAGTGGTGCGCTATGTACAAGGTGAGTGGTTCACCTTCCCCTACGATTGACATATGCATAGGATGAGTGGTTCACCTTTTGTTATGGCATATGAGAAGGATGAGTGGTTCACCTTCTCCTGCCAATGCCCCAATATACGTCCTACCCATGGAGTTTGGGACTCATGGGAAGTACCTCTCATATGGCCAATGAGTTGGCAAAAGTGGTTAGGGACCATATCACTACAGATGGATGCATCGTGTACTGTCGTACTCCCTATGACTAGAATGCATGGTGTTCAACAACTTGATCTGGGATCATTTGAGGTTCTACCTCTGGATTGACTTTTGTCAGTGGAGAGTGGTAAGGTCTTGTGACTAACTCGATCAATTCTTCTTCATTATTACTTCATGGTTCAGCAAAGATGACAGAGACGGTACATGACGACAAGATGGCATGATGATGACAGATGGATTGGCAAGTGGAATTCTCCCTAGTTGAGAGGGAGTGTTAAAATTGGCAACTAAGGCCAAATTCCACCTTGGGATAACTCATTTGATGGAGATGATGATTGCATTGGATTTCTCTTTTCGAGAGGTCCAAGATTGATATAAAGATCATCTCATTTGGACAAGCAGAAGTGTGATTATGAATTTATGACCACACATGTGCAAATTGTTCAAGTCGGCCTCAGCTTAACGTAGGCTCACGAAGCCCAATGGATGTGTCTCTTCACCCACAACAAAGTGCATAAATAGAAGAAACCTCACACCTCATTTGGACATCACTCACTCACACATTCTTCTCTCTCTTCATCAGATTGGTTCGTACATCTTGGGGCAACCTCTCTCTCTCTCTCTCTCTCTCTCTCTCTCTCTCTCTCTCTCTCTCATGTGTGGCAAGGAGGACAATTTCCTGCACTGAAAATTACAAGCCGAATTTCAGACTTTAGGACCAACATTGACTGAGGAGATTTTGACTTGTTTTGATTGCGGTTTTGAGGGTAGAATTTCGATTTCTTTAGGCCGCATTGACTGGAACAGATATCGAGGATCTTGGAGTTGTTTGACCTGCGTTAACCATAGGCTTGTTTGACCATAGAGGTGACCGCAGGTTGACCAAGTTTGACCAGAGTTTTTGTCACTATTTTGGGTAGAATTTGACCACTGTTGGAAGCCAAATTGGAATGCCTTTGACCAAGCTTCAAAAGAAGTTTTTACTGTTGTTTTGACTGAAGTTGACTTTTTGGTTAGGGTTGAAGTTTTACTGTAGTTGACTGCAGAATTTGACAAGGCTGATTTCACTTTGTATTGGGCTAGTCTATTTGACTTTTGTACTCTCTCTGCTAAACCATTGCATAATAAAAAGAAGATTTGATCAAAGGGTTTTCCCCACGTTGGGGTTTTTTCTTGGCATCCGCCAAATCCGGTGTTCTCTTGTCTTCTGCATTTGGTTTTATGTTCTATCTGCATTTACAGTCAATGTGATTAATGGTTAATGTGATTGCTACTAGAAATAATTGGATATTATTATTGGGCTGCTAAAGGAACATTGAAGCAAATTGTGCTAAGCATAGAACATACCATTGTTATCTAAAATTAACATATGTTGATTTCATCTTTATCAATATGTAGAAGAGTTCAAGGCACATTTGTCTACGTGCCTTCATGCATCATTCTAATGGAAAAGCTTCTTCTTCTTCGATCATGCTCATGATCTAGAACATTCAACCATGTTATCTACAGCTATATGATGACATGACTTTATCTATCAAATATATACATACCTTTTGGTCATCTAGACTTCCTTCTAGCAACTTCCTTTTCTTGTTTATAGATGAAAGTACTTCAACCAACTCAACATGTTGCACATCTTCGTCATCATACCTTATCAGTGGATCCCACACAAAGTGGAAAGTGGACTATCTGCGAGGCACTTGCTTTCTTCATAGTAGGGGTGAACCTTCTCATAAAGATTCTAGTGGAGGATCTCGATGATCCTCATTCTACAAATGCTCCTCTCTAATAATGATGATATAAGATGATCTCTTTATCTTCTATCTTGCTAGATGACTTTTTGCTACTTTGGTTGTCCTTATATGCTTCTAATGAATATGCCATGAGCTACTTCCTTTCTATCATGATGACTGTTTCAACCATGTAGACTTCTACTTCAGCTATCCTTCCATGCTTCTATGATGATGTCATCTTCACTCTTTGCTACAATGCATCCTATCATTATGGAGATGCTTCTTACTTTGACTTACTAACTTCTATGCATTTGAACAATAGGTCAAGTGAGTGAGAAACCTTCTAATAGTGGATGTCTATCAATTATTCCTTCTTTGACTTCTTATTTTCTGGTTCTTCCAATTTTTTAGTGACATGGGTTTCACTTCTCTCCTTTCTCTTCTTGTTGTCCTTCTTAAGTTTAGGACAATTCCTTTTGAAATTTCATTGGATCTTTGACATATTTATTCTCTTTTGAAACTTCTTTTGAGACCCAAACTTTCCAAATTTCCCTTTCTTCCTAGCCATGGTTGCATATGCTTGAGTTTGTTCACTTGATCCAACATCGCTCTTTCCATGTAGTTTGGTTTCTTCAATCTTGCATAATGACCATAGTTCACTGAATGGAGTGGCTTCCTTCTTTCCATAAATACTTGATACAAAGTTTCCCCATCCAACAAGTAGTGCAATGAGCACAACAATGGTCATTTCTTTATCAAACATTATTTCTAATAGTTCTTGTAGTTGATCTCTTACTTGAGATACCCTCATAAGATATGAGGCTACCCCTTCTTCCTTTCAAACCTTCATCTTGTATAGTTCGATTCTCAATGATATAACTTCTCCTGCAGTGCTTACATAAAGCAATTCTACCAACTTTTCATATATATCTTTCGATTTCTCCAACTTTGCTACATAAGGGATGAGGGAATCTTTGATAGATTCTATGAGGATTCTTTAAGCCCTTACTTCCTCTTTCATGTACTTTGATAGTGCTTGAGCTTGATCTTGAGATGGTTTGGAGATTGAACCATTAACATATTCAATAACTTCATTCTCTATGAGGATCAAATCTATCCTCTTTATCCATGCAAGGAAATTTGATGACCCAACCAGTTTGTCGCTCTCCTTCCAGAATGAAGTCATACTGATAGTAGATATAGACATAAATATAAAGATACTTACTTGTCAAGTGAAAATGCTCCTTTGAAGATGATATCTTCAACTTGATGCCTTCTTCATGATTTGATAATTGGAGATGTCTTTCTTCAAAGATGTCGAAGATTTGATTCTTTCCTGAATGTGAGGGAGATGGCCTTGATTCCTTTGATGATGGCAATGCTTCTTTTTACTTCTTTTGGATGATGTGAGCTTCCCAAGAATGTTTCAAGTGTAGAGTCCTTCTTTGAATGAGGTAGGGTCTTTTAGGGCTTCTTCTTTTACAAAGTGTTGATCCTTCTAAATGATATGATCCTTAGTTCCTTCCTTCAAGATGACATGTGGATTAGTCTTTCTTGATGATCTCCTTGTGCTTGGCCCTTATGTATCCTTCTTCGAGTGATCTTCAAGTTGCCTCTTATTTTTTCACCTTAGCTCTGATACAATGTTGAAAAATCTAGGGCAACTAACTTAGGTGATTTCTCTTTATTTGATAACTGCTTGCAGTGTATTTTTACTTAACTTGATTAGTTTCTTCAACTTGATTATTATTGTGTTTTCTTTCATCAAATAGCTGCCAATCAATAAAGATCAATGAGACAAGAGGACACAGAATGTAGGCTGTAAGCCTGGGGGCCAAAACCTCTCCTCTTGAGAGGAAAACCCACAAGAATGCTTCTCTTCTTATAGAATGTTCAGATGACAAATTCCAAGACCTAAGACCCTTGACAAACATCCCTCCAAGACCAAGTCAAACTTCTCCTTCTTGATGAACCTTTCCAGCAATTTCGACCTAGTAGCTTTCAGCAACTTCGACCTAACAGCTTCCAACAACTTCGACCTAGCAACTTCCAGCAACTTTGACCTCCCCAACAACTTTTTATGCAACTTCGACTTCCAACACTTTCTTCTGCAACTTCGACTTCCCCGATTGTTTCTTTTGCAACTTCGACTTCCAACAGTTTCTTCTACAATTTCGGTCTAGCAGCTACTTTAGAAACCCTAACACAAGAGAGAGAGAGGTCCAAAACTTTGATCTTGCTTCTCTTCTTCTTTTCCATGAATTTCGTCCTTTTTCCTTGTCTTCTAGCTTCTTTCTTGAGGAGATCGAACTTCCTTCTTGCTTGAATGAATGTCTCTCCAAATGAAGTCGAGGTTCCCTTATATATAGGCTTCTTAGAAGGTCGAATTGTTTCCCATGAGGCCGACTTGATCCTTCTTGTAGGCCAACTTGTTTGACAAGGTCTTGGAGGGTCCTTATGACACTTTTGACTATACAAAAAATTTCCTTTACAAGATACAACATGCCCAACGGGGTCTTACATGTATGGCAATGACTCTTTTGACTTCATAATTCCATGACAAACCTAGAAGCACTCAATGGGTGCTTGACCTACAAATAAATTTATCTTGGGCATGAAACTCATGCATCAAGAATGACAATAATAAATTTCTTTTATCTTTAATATGAAATATATAAAATCATTATTACAATAGACATTATGAAGACCGAACCTAGTTACACATTTAAACAACTTGCACTACAAAGCATTACCTCATGTGAGAAAGATGGTTTCTAGAATGTCGAAAATCAGATTTGATCATGATGGCATTTGCCAAGGATGCGCAAGTGGAAAGCAAGTGAAGGGACCATTCCCTTTAAGCAAAAAGTAGAACCAGTCAGGTATTGCATCTTGTACATTCTGATTTATGTGGACCAATGCCTATAACTTCTCTTGGTGGTTACTTGTATTATATTCTCTTTGTGGATGATTGTTCTCGCAAAACATGGATTTATTTTCTGAAAAATAAATGTCAATATTTTAACATGTTCAAAGATTGCAAAGCTCTAGTAGAAAAATAAACTGGAAAACAGATCAAATTTTTCAGATTTGACAAAGGAGGAGAGTTCACTTCCAATGATTTCATTGGCTTTTGCCGAGAGAAAGAATAGAACTATCATGGAAGCAGTCAAAGTTATGTTGCACAATCAAAAATTGTCAAAGTTTCTATGGGGAGAAGCAACGAACCTAGTTGTCTATGTCCAAAATAGATCTCCTCACTATGCCCTAAACAACAAGACTCATGAAGAAGTCTTCACTGGTAAGAACCCTGAAGTTGGGCACCTGAAGATATTTGGTTGTCCCATCTACTTCCATGTCCCAAAAGAGAGGAACAAGTTGGAAGCTTCATGTAAGGAAGGTATGTTTGTTGGTTATTGTGAGAATTCTAAAGCTTATAGAATGTACGTACCTAGTCAAAGAAATATAGAATTTAGCAGGGATGTAATATTTGATGAAGATGCAACTCTTGGAAAAGCAAGAGACACTCTTCTTCCTCCTACTAATGTTGATAGTCAAGATGATGTATTTGAAATACAAGAAGATCCTGACGCTAAAATTGATCTTGTTGATGAACCCATGGAGCCCATGGATCCTTTGGATCCTCCTCCATGTGATCCTCCTTCTAAAAGGAGACCTTTATGGCTTCATGACACTTTTCAAGATGTTGATAAACATGTTGCCCCCAGAGGAACTTTCATAGAAAGCAAGAAACCTTGTCGATTCCAAGGATATGTTGTAGCCATGAGCAACACTATTCAAGTTGAGTCGTGCACTTTTGAAGAAGTTGTAAAGGCCCAAGTGTGGAAAGATGCAATGGCTAAAGAATATGAATTCATCATTCATAATGATGTATGTGAAGTGGTTCCAAGACCTCAAGGTAAATCTGTTGTATCTTCTAAATGGTTGTATAAAATTAAACTTGGTGTTGATGGCAGTATTGAAAAATATAAAGCTAGATTTGTGGCTAGAGTTTTCTCTTAGAAAGAGGGAATAGACTACGACGAAATTTTTGCACTTGTTGCCCGTTGCACCACCATCCAATCTATTGTAGCTCTAGCTGCTAGCCAAGGATGGTCTCTTCACCAAATGGATGTGAAGACTGCTTTATGCATGGCTTCCTTAAAGAAAAAGTATTTCTGGAGCAACCACAAGACTTTGAAGTACATGATCCAAAAACTCATGTGTGTAGGTTGAACAAATCCCTCTATGGTTTGAAGCAAGCTCCAAGAACTTGGTATGCTCGCATAGATAGCTTCTTGATGAAGCTTGGTTTTACCAGAAGCAATGCAGATCCAAATCTTTACTTTAAGACAGTCCAAGGTATGCCTTTGATTTTGGTATTGTATGTTGATGATTTATTGTTGACCAGTAGTGAAACTTTTATTCTCCAGTGTAAGAGGGAGTTAGCTTCTGAATTTGAAATGAAAGATCTTGGTTTGATGCACTACTTTTTGGCCCTAGAGCTATGGCAGAAATTTGGTGAGATTTTCCTTTCTCAAGGAAAATATGTTGTCAAACTACTAGAAAGGTTTGGCATGACTGAGTGTAAGTCCATGAATACTCCAATGGAAATGAATTTCAAGAAGCTTTGTGGTAAAATTGCAAGACCTAATTTGGCTAATCCTTCTAAGTACCATAAACTGATTGGGACACTGATGTTCTTAGTGAACACTAGACCAGAAATATGCTTTGCAGTCAATACTCTAAGTCAATACATGATTAAGCATGCTCATGCACACTAGGTTTTTGCAAAGCATGTGTTGAGGTACCTACATGGGACCATCAATCTCGAATTGAGATATACTGTCGAAGATGTAAGGCTACATGGATACTCTGATGTTGATTGGGCTAGTAACTTTAATGACAAAAAGAGCACATCAGGGTGTTGCTTCAGCGTAGAATCTACCATGATATCTTGGATGAGGAGAAAGCAAAAGTCTGTTGCCCTTAGCACGGCTGAAGCAGAACACAGTTTTGCTAGCATGGCTAGTTGTGAGGCAGTATGGCTAAGGAAGCTCTTTGGAGAGTTGTTTGAGCAAATATTGGAAACTACAATAATTTACTGTGACAATAAGAATGGGATTCGACTTGCTGAAAATCCCATGTTCCATGACAAGTCCAAAGACATTGAAATCAAATATCACTATATATGAGATATGGTGCAAAAAGGAGCAATAAGACTTCATCATATAGTGACTAATGACCAAATTGTCGACATTCTTACCAAGCCTTTGCCGAAAGGAAAGTTCTTGGTTTTCAGAGAGCAACTTGGACTGACAGATGTGACCCTTCCTATAGAGGGTGGTCATGGATGATAAGCCTTGGATGTGTGAGATCATTGTCATGTGTTGACAAGTGAATCCCCCCAAGTTGTGATGAGTCTTGGATGAGCGAGATCCTTGTCATGTCTTAACAAGTGGTTCCCCCCAAGCAGTAATGAGCCTTGGATGTGTGAGATCCTTGTCATGTGTTGACAAGTGGATCCCCCCAAGTAGTGATGAGCCTTGGATGTGCGAGATCCTTGTCATGTGTTGACAAGTGGATCTCCCCAAGTGTGTATAGGGTGATGGATGTATCTCCCCTATGATGATTCTTCTTCATTAGATTGTGACAACATTGTTCCAAAGCAAAGATAGTAGAGATTCTTGTATCAGAAAGAAATTCCTCCCTAGCTGAGAGGGAATGTTGAAAATTGGCAGTGATGGGATGAATTTCCTTGAATAAAATTTCATTTCTAACCTTTCTAAAGTGACTTTCTAAAAATAGAAATTCATGTCTATCTTTGCAACCATGACTTTCCATAAATAGTAAATCACCTTCCATCAATTCGTAATCATATATAATGATGGAAAGTCACTTAACTTGTCCTCAATCAATCTCAATTGTTTAATACTTACTCATCAATATTATTATTATTATTATTACTATTATCCTCTTTATGATATTATTATATTATTATTAAAAAGAAATTCAAGTCTCTCAAACATGAGACTCAATCATGTTATATGTAACTCCCCTCAATTAATGCATATGTTACTCTCTCTCTCTTAATGGATTCATTCCTTTCTCTCTTTAATGCTCTTATGCATCTCTACACTCTTTTACACAGTTCAATGACTTGTCATAAAAAGATTCATCTTACACCCCTTTAATGCATACGTTACACTTCTCTCCTAAATGCATAAGTTACACTCCTCTCCTTTATGACATAAGTTACACTCCTATTTTGGCATATGTAACTCCTCCTCAAGGCATAGGAATTACTCACTCATGAATTCAGCGTCCTTGATCTTCCTATATATTTGTCTCTCTCATCATCACTTGATATGCTTACTTGTGCTTATGAAAGGAGAATTTGAACTTGAGAAAGAGAGAGTTTGAGAGTCTAAAGAAAGATTGAGAGAGAGAAAGAGAAAGAGTCTTGAAGAGCAAGAGCAGATCTTGGAGAGCCAAAGTGATTTAGTGTTTGCATCTGTTGTTGCTATCAAAGATCTTCTTCAGATTTGGGTGAACTTCTTCATTCTATCATTGTACTTTGTATCTCTGTTGGACAATTTATTTCTAATAGAAGAAGAATATGGTCGGGTTTTCCCCTTGTGGGTTTTGCCCTAGTCATTGACCTAACTTCTCTTTGTCTCATTGAGTTCTTGATCGTCTTCCATTGTGCATATGGTTTATATAGTTTATGTTCTATCTACAATTACTTAACATATTTTGCAACATAAAGAAGTTATGGATTTAAGTAATTGTAACAACATAGAACATCATAATTTCAACACTTTCCAACCTCTTCGCATACTTTTGTAATAAGTCCTTTCAGGAAGCCAAACCATATGCCAACATTATCAGAGTTTCCAAATCGCAATAGCTTTTAGTCAAGATGTGAGATTCTTCAAAATCTTGTTGCTTGCTCCATCTAAGGTCAACATTCCTATGCATGGTCTATCTTCATATTACAACAGAGTTCTGCTTCATGCTCTATAGCTTTCAATTAATGTGTTCCTAGAATGAACCAATTAGCAAGCTTCAATATTGTATCCATCAGGGTATTTACAGCTTCCTCTTTTCATTTGACGTAAGTGAACTTCTTTCCCTCTAATCGACTTCCTTGATGCAAGCTTCAAATTGTTCTCTTCTTCTTCATGCTTTGCCACATTCTTCCACTTCTTCCTTTTCCTAGTCAAGCTTTAGAAAGAACTTATCTTGACCTACAACCTTTGTTAGAAGAACAAAAAGGACAAGGCATAAAGATAACAAACAAGGATATGTAGAGTACTTATCTTTTGAAAAGGATTAGCTCCCTCTTAATCTTGGACCCATTCACCAACCTTGTCTCCATAACACCATGATGTCATTAATGTCAAACTCAAGAGCTAGGCTCTTTTTACAGCATAAACAATTAGGCTTTCTGTTTCTAGGGTTTTCTAATTCAAATCTCAGTTAGGGTTTACAAACCCTAGATCCTCCATAATCACCAGACTTGTAAGACTTCTACAAGTATGTTGCAAAACCTTAATGATAAAACGTAGCCTTCACATGTGATGAACTCTTATCAAGAGTCTTTAATATAGACATATATGCAGACCCCTTTTTTCTATTTTAAGTGATCATTACCATGACCTAGTGAACAACATGGATCATAAATGCATAAAGAAATTATACATACCTTTACCACCTTACCTAATCTCCATTATTGCCTTTGCTTCAAGGGATCATGCCTTTACTAACTCTGATCATATTGTTGTAACTAGATCCTCATATGGTCTTTCATGAGTTCTAACAATGAACTCAAATCTTCGTCCTCCAAGCACAGAGGTGTTCTTCATTTTTAAGCTTCAATATCAAATGGATTGGCTTAGTGGATGTGGTTAGTCCTTACGTATAGGCAACAAGTTATGGGTAGAACGACTGCTTCATATATCTAATAAGTCTTCTCTTCATACTTATGCTTCTGAGATAGGTTTTATAATTTCAGTCTCTTCCAAATTTTACAGTTCTATTATTCAAAAGATTAATCAAATTTTGTTGCATGGCTAACAAGCTTTTATTTTGTCCTTCTCTCATCAAACTTGATACGATCCTTGCTACATCATAATTCACAAAGTCTCTATCCATTTGTGCCTTAGAGATGTGCTCCAAGTACTTCTAGTTTAGAGTTTTGATTCGTTTTGAACAATTCTGCTTCGTGGTGAGATTCATCCTTCTTATATGTATATAAAAGAAATCTCATGGTTGTTACACATAATTGTCATAAATATGTTGTCATAGTTCTCATTCATGAAAACACTTCACAATCCATCATTGTCATGCTTTGTAATTTTGTCATACAACTATGTCAAGGGTCTTGTAGAGTTTCACTCTCATACATAGTTACTGCCATATTGAAGATTACTGATATTCAACAAGGGTCACTATCATGTCATTCTTCAGGGGTCACTGTCAATGTCATTCTTCAAGGCCAACAAATATCCCATCCATTTTCCAAGCTCAATCAAGCCACAGAGATCTTTGTCCATACCAAACATTATTATTTAGGAAATATTTTCCAAACGAGACACAAGAACCATTGTCCAAAAATGTTATGTAGTATAATTCGACGTCGCAATGCTATAGGGTATAATGATGCCAAAGTATATGTTATAGAGTGTGAGTGGTACGAAGTATAGAGTATAGCAATGCCACTATTAAACCAATACAAAACACAACGGAAAGCTAAGAGAATAATGTGAGTCAACTAAATATCCAAGGTGTGAGTCACTGTATATGGGTGATGCGAGCTCAACGAGTCACTATATATATGAGTGATGCCATTTCATGACCCAATGCGAATCACTAGGGTAGTGGGCCACTGTGCGAGCTACTGAAAAATAAATACAATCCACAAACCAGAGGTATACAAAAAAATGCAAGCTACAAGTGTATAGATATGATCCATAGAAGAAAAGCAAGCCACAAAGAAAAGCGATGCCACATAAAAATTGGACCATAGTGATACATATGAATCATAGGAATATAGAGCGGATCATATGTTTACGAACCAACACAGAGATGATATATGCAACATTAAAATGCAAGTTATAGAATATATGAACCATAAACAAACCACATATATATAAAGTGAGCCTCAGAAGTATTAATTGTTTGAAAATGTAACTAGATTCGGTCTTCATTTAATGTATTTGAGTCATCTTGTAATGTACTTGTCAAAGGAATAAAGAAAATAATTATTATTATTATTATTATGACTTATTAAAGCATGGGTTCCATGCTTGGGTCATCATGTTTTAGGTCAAAGTACCCATTGAGGACTTCTAGGATTTATTCTTAGTTTATAGAGTCATTGTATATTCCAAAAGACCCTTCTTTGGCTTTTGAATCATGTAAAAAGGTTTAGTATTGAGTCAAATATAATTTATGTATCCTCCACACCAAGTCGGCCTAGAAGAGATCAAGTCGACTAAGGATATCAATTCGACTGCCCTTGAAGCCTATAAATAAGAAGCAAATTGAATTCATTTAGAGCATCTCATCTCAAGCAAGTTCGATATCTCTAAGGAAGTTGGAGAAGTGCGAAGTGGGTCTAAGGAAGCCAAAGGAAGTGCGAGTTGGGTGGAGTCTAAGGAGAAGAAGAAAAACAAAATTTTGGTGTCTCTCTCTCTGTTTTGCGCCCTAATTTGGGAGATCGAAGTCTTCGAAGTTCTGTTGATGTCGGAAGTTGCCTGATGCCAAAAGCTGCCTGATGCTAGAAGTTGCTACATAGTCAAAGTTGTTGGAAGAGAGGTCAAAGATCTAGGAGGCTAACTTGGTGTGGATGGAAGGTTTGGTCTTTATCTAGGGTGAGGAGTCTCAAAGAATACTATTGAAAGGAAGAGAGTTTTGCTTGGGTTTTCCCCTCGCATAGTGCCTATATCTGGTGTTCATTGTTTTATGTGCTTTCTCTTTGGTAATTGCTTAATGAACTAAAAGAAAAAATTATATAAAGAAAACCTAATAAGAAGTCAAGAACATCACAAGTAATTATCAAGTATAAGAAAATCTTTCTGCCTTTCTGATTTCTAACATGGAATTAGATTTTTGTTGAAGAAAGAAGAAAAAGGCAGTCTCAAGCACTTAATCAAGGAATCATTCAAAGGGGTTATTCAAGGAAAGAAGTCTACCATCTTCAAAGACAAGGTCTAATACAATTAAGGGAGAAAGCAAACTTGAAGGAGCCTCTAACTATAGGCCTTGGAAAAAGAGGATTGACCTCATCCTTGAAAAGAACAAGATTCTAGACTTGGTCAAAGGAAAAGTAAAGAAGCCTACAAAAGACTCCAGTGATGTTGACAAAGTAAAGTTCAGGAAACTAGAATTGGTGGCCATGACTCTAATGGTAGAAGGAATAAAGGACAACCTTGTCCCATTCATAGCCAACATCAATCATGCTTAGGAAATGTATGAAGCCTTGTCAAAGTTATTCACCATTAAGTACATTGGTCAAGTAGCAAGTTTGAAGAATGAGCTAAGGACCAGAAAGATGACTAAAGAAGAAACAGTGGCCTCCTCCTTTGTAAAGATAGCAAGAATTAGAAATGATATTTTGGCCATTGATGAAATCATTCCAAACAAAGAACTTGTGATCACTGCTCTATTAGGATTGCCACCTACTTGGGGTGCATTTTCTGCAGGACTTAACAGTTGGAAGGAAGCTCCCACTTTTGAAGAACTATGAACTGCCTGCAGTCAGGAAGAATTAAGGATCTCATTAGTTGCCAATTCTAAAGATGTTTCAAATGCCTACATTGCTCGACATAAAGGAAAGAAATCAAAAGGACCAAGGAAGAAAGTTGACATGTCCAAGGTAGAATGCTATCAATGCCATAAGAAGGGTCACTGCAAGTGTGACTGTCCTGACAATCCAAGAAATAAGAATAGAGAAAGAGATCATGCTAACATTGTTGAAGAAGAAGATCCAAAGAAAGCCAAACCCAAAGAATCTAACATAAGGGACTTACACTACTAAGTCCTTTGCCTTTAGTCTTAGATATCCTATTTTGTATTTTTGATGTTTTTAGAATTTAAGGGTTTTAACCTAAGTCTCATGACACGGGGATTCAGGATTCGTAGGATACAAGGATTCGAGAGTCGGATTCGGACACGTTGATCCCCTAGAACAGGACATGAAGGGTTCGTTATATATTATTTTATTAAAAATATATATATATATATTAAAAATTAAATATTTCTTACACAAATTCTCATTAATGATACAAATTCATTGATTTCAAACATAGATCTTCATCTAAATGTTAGTTTTACTGTTTACAAAGTAGTTAGTAACATTATAGCATGCATAGTACATACAAAATTCAAATACATGTCACATAAATGATAAATCATGATTCATAAATGAAAGACAACTTACAAGATAGTAAGATAAAGACACTGACAACTGTAGTTTTCTCATTAAGTCATCAAATCAAAATGTGTTACATAGGTAGTGCAATGCCAATGGCAAATAGAAATAGAAAATATAAAACAACTATAAGTATACAAGCCTCAAGACAATAAGTAGCCCATGACTCATGAGTCAACAATCCTCATAGTCATCATCAGAATCAGCGTCAATGTCCTCATCATCATGGTCACCAGACTCACCACTGCTCTCCTTTGCATCCTCCTCCTCGCATGTATCCATAGTCGCCTCTGCATCTGCTGGTGTGGAGGATGACCCCTCTAAAATATCATCGTCATCAAATCTAACAGGCTCTAGCACTGGAACATTGAGATCCATGTTGGCCAATGCCAACTCAACACTACTGTCCAGACCCATATCATCAGAAAAGACATCCCACATCTTTGTCTTTCCCCTCAACCACTCTTCCCTTTGCCTGTAAATAAGATGAAGGTTGGTGTGCACATACACCATTGTCTCTGCCCTGGGCTGCTCAAGCCTGCTCTTCTTTACACTATACAAATTCCCATATGTGCTCCAATTCCTCTCGCAACAAGAGGATGAAGTCACCTGAGAAAGGAGCCTCATGGCTAATTGCTGAAGAGGAGGGCTTGTTGCCCCATGATTTGCCCACCAAGAATAAGGCTTCTTAGCCCCCCTGTCTCTAACCACATCATATCCTGCAAATCGACCAATGCCAGTGGAAAACTCTGCAAAGGCATCCTCCACCTCATCAAGCAATGCTCTATCCTGAAAAACCCGCCTGAATGCATCTTTCCTCCCCTGTGAGATTTCACTATCCATGTGAGGAGGGAATCTGCGGGAAGGTCCACCATTCAGCCACTCATGGCTGTAGTATTTTGGGTTCAATGAGTGAACCAAACAATGTAAAGGTGTGCAATTCTTGTCCCATCTGCTAACAAGAATATCCTGGGACCTGTATAGTACCACAAAAGGCCTTTGGTGGTGTCTCATACTCGGGGCACTTACACTATAGCATAATGCTCCTCAGAGACTCGATCATGGAATCCCATCCCTCATAAACCTCTCTTAGGATGGGTTTGTCTATATCTGCAAATTGAAGCAAAGAAATGATAGGGTCCATGATCTGAATAATTAGATCTACCCTCTCCCACCAAGCATCATTTAGCACTGTGTCCTTCACTCTTTTAGAGGCTACTTGATCAGTCTTTCTCCAAAAAGACCAAAACTCAGAAATAACCATGGCCCCAAGAGCGGTCTTGACCTCCCTCAACCTCTTCAACATCACGAATGAAGAGGCAAACCATGTATCAACAATCTTCAACAATGATAGATTGTTGTACTCCTTGTAGATAGTGAGGGCATTTGTATGATTTTGCACAAAGTTACGGCTATGTCGTGCATCCTTAATAATGTCACCAATCCAAAGCACATCAGAAGCAATGGATTTCAATGCTAAGTTCAATGAATGGACAATGCAAGGTGTCTAAAACACTTGTGGATATTTAGCTTCCACAATCATGTCAGCAATCTTGCAAACATGTGCATTATCTGTAATGATTTGCACACAAGAATCAACACCTACATATTCAATAACTTTAATAAATAACTCTCTCATAGATTGTGCATCCTTGTATTCTCCAAGTGTATCCACTACTTTCAAGCAAACTGGACCATTCAAGGAAGACACCATGAAGTTGATGATTGGGTGTCGTGCTGGATCTGTCCATCCATCAGAAACAATGCTAACCCCAGATGTTGGTCATGATGCTTTAATAGGCTCAAGAATTTTTTGCACCTCTTTTTTTTGCCTTCGTCAACAATGTGGTTCTAAGCTTCTTTGAACCAGGAGGCATATACCATGATGGAGACCCGTGAGTTAGAGCTCGACACATCTCAATAAATAGAGGTGAGCGTGCAACATTAAATGATATGAAGTTTTGATAGAAAAAGAAGGCAATGGTGAGACCAAGCTCTTCCCATTTCTCTTTTTGAAAAATCTTGTCCATTGGACCAAGTGAAATTGCTCTTCTTTTTGTTGCTTGTCCCCCAATAGAACTCTCAAATGGAATTTGATGGTGTCTTTCCTCAAAAATGGAAGGGGGTCTTCATTCTTGGTTTTTCTTGATTTTGCAGCCACATTTTCCATACCAACAGTGAACTCCTTTTCCGTTTCTTTCCTCTTTTGTAAAGGAACAACTTTACAAGCTCCAATTCCATAACTTGGTAAAGCCAACAAATGGCCTTTCACACGGTAATATGTGCTTTTGCAAGAAATGTAGCAAAAGTTGCATCTCCATTGCACATTGCCTCCTCCCTTCCCCTTGGTGCTTGTCCCATCCTCTCTTGTGACATCTTTCCATAAGGGATATTTCTCAATGTTGTCTTTAGGTCCTCCTCTTCCCTCAACATTACTTGCAGCAGACTTTGATGATATTAGGGGAGGAGGGGCATCTCCAATGGAGACATTCTTCCTCTTCCTTTGCCCCCTAACTGCTGCCCTTGATTGAGCCATGAATATTGTAAAAAAAATAAACAAAACATGCACAAATTTGTAAAAAAAATTCATGTACAAACTGCTGTAATAGAAATGCAAAAAAATAGAGATGAAATGCACTTACCTGGTGCTTGAATCTCCTTGCTGAACACTCCACACCGTTAGCTCCTTGCTCCAAACCCTTAGCTCATTGCCCATAGCTCAATGTATGCAAAACTGAAAGAGAAAAATGGTAAATCATTGATAGAACAGCGCGTTTTTATGCCTGCGGGTTTCCCTTTTTTGGGATTTGAATCCCAAAATCATGACACGTTGTGACCTAACATGACACGTGCAGGATTCAATCGTGTCACGTTAGGACACAACGTGTCACGTTCTAGGATACGAATCACCATCGAATCATGTCTGATTCGTGGGATTTGGACATGCAGGCCATTTCCAGCGAATCCGGTTTCATAGGTTTTAACTTGTTTTTGCAAAAGACATTTTCTTTTGTTTTGATAAGTTTATAGGTATCCCTCAAGCTTTGGAGGGAGCCCCCAACATCTCCCAAAGATAAGTATCTCATTTCCTTTCAATTTTTGGTTTCATGTACTTGTTTAAATCTTTTATTATATTAATACTTGTTGTCACACAAATTGTCACGATAATGCTCAGACCGGGGGCTGTCACCCTGATCCCCGATCTCTCCGTTTAAGCCTGTCTCCCGCGGCTAAGGGGGGTAGACCCTATGGGAAAATGGATGACCAACTGAAGACCAATTGGGTTGAGAGACACGAGGGGGAACAAGCACTTAATTGATTTTACTAAGTTAATAAACCAGTCACTTATTGAAAGAAATGATTAAACGATTATTTATCAAATGTTGCAGAACTATGAACTCATCAACAATCGTTTACCATCAAACAACTCAAACAAAGTTTAACTTTTTACCAAATGCGAGATAATGACTTAATCATACTCCATCAATTAAAATTTCGAAAGATAAAGTGCTTTAAACAACCACGTAAAATGCTAACTAGAGATCACATTCATGTAGTTAATCTTCAAATGAACACTTAAGCATGTTTAACCATATAAAGAAACGATCAAAATTTTAGCCTCAGCTAAAAAGATAAAACATAATAAATCCCTGAGCCAAGACTGAAACTCACAAAAAAATTCCAAAATATAAAAATAAAATATATATATATATATATATATATATTTCAAATAAAACAAATCTAAAGACTAAAAGAAACTTTAAATCAAAAATCTAAATATTAAAATCTAAACTAGAAGAAAGGAAACTCTTTATGCTTATTTTTTTAACCTAAAAAAAATAAAAAAACTAAAATTTAATCTAAGACTAACCTACTCTATAGAAAGTGAAGAAACTTTTTTTTATGCTTTTTGATATATATATAACATACTCTATATATGTAAACAAGAGTTAACTAATGTATTATATTGACAACCCTAAAAATCTGAAATCGAAACTCAATCCCATAAAAGTCTAATAAGATCTAAATATTAAATTAAATAAAAACTCAAATTTAGAAACCTACGTATGACCAAAACTGTTAATGTATTACAAACGCAGAGAAGTTTCAAAATTGTATTTTATCGTGTGACTCAGGTGACGGCAAAAGAAAAAAAATATGCAGGTGTGGATAAAGGTTTGCTTGCAGGATGGATTCTTCAGCAATAGATGGATAACAGAAACTGGAGCAACGTGAATGAGGGTATAGGAAGGCAACAATGGGCAACGATCAAAGGATTTGTAGCAGTGAGAGAGAGAATCAGCGTGAGCAAGGGTGAGAAATGAAGCACACGTGGCTGGGCAACGTAGGACGCTGGCTGCTTGAGAGAGATGGTTGTTGCAAACAAGGGAATGCGTAAAGGAGATAAGCGAGGGGAACTGGGGATCAGGCGGAGGTAGGAGCAGTGTAAGATTTGAAGAAAACAAAGGCTCAGTGAAGAAGGCTGCAAAAATTGAGAGCCACAAGCAATGAGAAGAGCAGTGAATGAGGGTTTGGATGGTAAGAAAATGGACAACAATGGCAAACGAAAAAGAAGATGCAGGTCAAATAGTGGTCGAGATACGTTGAGAAGTTGTTGAGAAAAGGTAACGCGTGGAGGTGGTAACAAACGGAAGATGGATGCAGCAGATTGGAAGACAGCAGAAAAGGGAGCTGCATGGAAAGATTGTGGCTACAACAGTTTAAACGATGCAAACTGTGTGAGGTTTGGGATAGCTTGCAAAGCATCAAACCCTCAAATAAAACTTCGAAAAGAACTATGCCGGAACAGATTCCAGAGGGCAAACAAGTATACGTATTTTTTTGTTTAAATTTTCCAAAGAAATATAATATGCAACCAGAAACTGATAAACCCTTTAAAATTTCTCAGAAATTTGCAAATAAAGGGATACTCCTCTGCTTCAGAATTTCTAGTTATCGCACCCCACAAAGATTTTCCAGCTCTGAAATAAGTATTCCTGCAGTAGCTGATTCTGAGGCCAGATCTCACCCTCAGGGCCTAGATTTGGCTTCAAAATCCAATTTCGACTTTAGATCTGCAACCTGCAATGTAAAAAAAAAAACCGAACACCCAAAGAATAGATATGCAAGGATTAAAACTAAAAACCCTACAAACCAGTCAAAAGATTACAATATTTACAGATTTATGGCTCTATAATAGCCAGATTTGTCAGTGATCATCAGTAATATTTTCAAAATTACAGATTTACTATGGAATACTTTAGAAAAACTCTCATGCATTCATAAAATAAACTTAAATAATAAAACCAGGATTGAAACTGACTAGGCTCTGCAAGAAAATGCTTTGTGGGAGTTGGCTGGTTCAGCCGAGAACTTCCCCAAACGCCCACTTATCTTCTCAATAAGAGTTTCCTGCACAGCTCACTTCAACCATCAATAAAGAGAGAAAAAACAGTGCTAGATCCCAAGTGCAATGGAGATACCTGCCATTATTTCAGAAATTCTAATACCATTCAAACCCTAGCAAGTGAACAAGATACCTGTGTTCAACAATACTCTACATCAAGCTATTACTAATGGCTGAAAATAAAAATATGCAGAAAATAAAACAGCTCACAGCACTTCAGGAGAGTAACACCAGCAAGATTTCAACCCCAAAGTCTTTCTTTATTAGCACCAGCAAAAGTTTACAAGATAGCTTTCTTCAGCACAAGACTCACAGATCGAATGATCTCAAATGACCCCTAGCACCTTATTTAAAGGAAAAAATCCCAACGGCTAGTTCGAGTGATCCATGTCAAAACGATCTCGACCATGGATGAGGATCAAAATCCCTTTTAATCTCATCCGTCAAATTTTTAAATGCATTTTAATATATTAAAAATTTGAAATTCTACATTGATTTACTCAAAAATTTGACTTATTATTATTTTATTATTTTTTAAATTTTATTTTTTTTTATTTTTATTTTTATTTATCTTTTTAATTTTTTATATATATATATATTTATTTATTTATTTATTTTTTTTTTTTTTTTATTTTTTAATATTTATATCTTTAATTTTTTATTTTTTATTTTTATTTTTTCAATTTTATTTTTTATTTTTAAATGGATCCTCGAACTTAGCCTTTAGAAAAATCACCTAGAACCTAGGACTTAGGACTTAGGACCTATGAGGGGATTAAAACATTTCCTAACCCTCAAGACACTTTACATCATGACTTTTACAATTTTATATCTCAAGGGGGAAACCCATTTGACATAGACCCTCATAAACCACCCAGTTCTGCGACCAAATATTATCTAGCAGATTAACACACTAGGATTCCTCTAAGATTCTAATGACAAAATTTATTCCAGCTTTGGGGTTAGGCTGAAGGAAAACTCTGCTGATCATGGATCAGTGAGACAAAAAACCTTCCGGAATGTAGATTATCACTAGAAAATTAGGTCCACCTAGGCAATTTACATACATGATTCAGACCTACTAAGATTATTTACAATTTACACATGCAGACTGGGTTTACAAAACAATATGATCGCGCTGATCGAGCTGACGATGACTGTCGAATGGCACGAACACGTCGATCAAGCGCTATCCCTTTTGCGAAGAAAAGGGGGTGCACTGCTATGGGTAGTTGACACGTAGTGGTCAACAATACTAATCACCATTCTCCCTCTATTGTCTTGATTAGGAAAACCACTGTTATATCCTCAAGGAGTTTGAAGAGAACCACCCAATATAAGGTTCAGGTTCGAATTCGAGTTCGATAACGATTAAATTCGATTCAAATTCGAATTTTCCGATCAGGTGCCATTGTTGCACCATGTTGTACCATGCTAGCCACTGTTGTCCTATGTGGCATACTGCAGTCCCACTGTTAGTGACATGGCCATTCCATGTTTGTTTGTTGTCCCATTGTTTCGTTGTTGTCCCATCACAGCTTGCTATACCTTGTTGTTGTCCCAATAGCCTTGCCATACCTTGTTGTTGTCCCATGTGTCTAAGCAACACCGTGTAGCCCAGTTGTCCCATTGTTTTGTTGTTGTCCCATCACAGCTTGCTATACCTAGTTGTTGTCCCAATAAACATTGTTGTACCATGTCCTAGGACCCTCATCCATTAGCATCCTCATCACCAAAATACCATCTGCTACATGCTACAGCTCACTATTCAAAGTCCACTCCTATGCTACCACATAGGCCTGGTTAGGGCATCATTACAGTCCCATATCCAACCTTCAATTCTTATGTTAAGGAGTGCGGTTGCCCTTTGTTAGGAGGCTGACCCTTCTTGCTGTGGTTCTGGGCAGTCTAGCCCTCTCTAACAACCTCGGCCTACCTGTAATTACTGCAGCACCCTACAACAAGACTATGTAGGGTTGCAGCTACCCTTCCATGGATCTGCACTCCTCCAAAGTGCCCTCAAATCAGTCCTATGACTGTGGCTCTTCTAGCAAGGGAACTCCGCCCTCATTCACCCTGAAACAGGCCTTGAACTAACTGCGTTTAGCCCTTAAACTTACCTCAGAGATACGATGTCCATGCAGCCCTTCCACACTATCTAGGGCAGCCTCCATGTTGTGGCTAGGGCATGCTATTATCCTCCTTGACTGCGTCTTTGTAGGGACCAGCATATTAGGCCTCCTTCTTGACTGCATAGAGACCAGCGTATAGGTTAGGGCTCCTTCTTAATAACGTTAGGGCTTCTCTTCATGACCACATCCTCTAGACTAGGCAGCGTATTTCTTCTTCTTGATTGCGGCTAGGTTATGCGTAGAAGCTAAGGCTAGGACTGCGGCTAGGGCTGATTGTTAAGCCTCCTTTCCTCCTGCGTCTTAGGGCTACTTCCTCCTAGATTTCACTCACACTAAAACCCAAGACAAGTGGAGAGAGATCAAGAGAGAAGTGTGTGTTAAATGACTCTCAAGTCATCTCCTTTTATACTAAAACGTTGAGCACGTGTGGGTTATTTGGTTGCTGGCTGACCTTGACGGATTGTCTTATAACACAAATAATTCATAACTCCATGAATACTTATTAGAATCGAATGATCTTTAGATCAATCCTACACCTTTCGATGAGAGGGATCCAATAAAAATATTAGCTGCCATAAATAAGATGACCCACATGGAGTTTGGCCCTAGTTGCCAATTTTAACACTCCCTCTCAACTAGGGAGAACTCCATCCGCTGATCCATCTGTCCGACTGTACTATCTTTGCCATCAGTGCCCCGCACTGCTCTGCTCTGCTCTACTCTGCTCTGCTCTTCTCTTCTCTGCTTCGCTCTGCTGTGCTGAGCTCTGCTCTACTCTGTTGAACCATGAAAAAGAAGAATTGATCGAGAATGTCTCATACCATTCTAGAATCTATACTGACCCGAAGTCAGTTCCATATGAAGAGAGTGTCATACCACTCTTACTGATCCCAGATCAGTTCCAAGAGAGTGAGTCATATCACTCTTACTAACCCGAAGTCAGTTTTATTGATCCCAGATCAATATCACAAGAGAGTGTCTCAAACCACTCATACTAATCCCAAATCAGTTTCATTGATCCCAAATCAATGGAGGTTATCCTAGCATAGGGAGTCTGGAGTACGGTAGATACAATGATGCGTCCATCAATAGTATTACTATGGTCCCTAACCCCATTTCCCTGCTCATTGGCCAGATGAGAGGTACTTCCCATGAGTCCCAGACTGCATGGATATGATGCCTCGACAGGATAACGATTGATCTTGTCCCTAAGTCGCCACGGGGTATCACGGGGGAAGGCTGAGCCATTCACCCTATACACAGCGCACCATTAAGGGAGGTGAGTCGTCCTATGGTTGCTTGTTGCTCCAGTAAGTACCCCAAGCCCCCCGGAGCTCCCAGAGCTCAATGCATGCAACATGCAAGACCCTCATAAGAGGGTCTCTCAACGACTCCAAGTCGTTCGGGAAAGTCACAAATTTGACCTTTCCCTGGGGCTTTGACAGAATGCCTGTGACATGTACATCAGTCTCAACTCTCAATGCGATGGGCCTCCTCGCTCATCAACGTACCATATCCCAAATAAGGTAGTATCCGATGTCTATATGCTGGAGCAATCATAGAATACGAGATTCCTCAACAATCGAATCCCCCCTGGCTAACACAGAGGATCAAGGTGGTATCCATTATGTGTACAAACAACTCGCTGAAGAGCTTCCACAACCAGGCAGCTTCACATGAGATCATACTCATAGTTATTCATTCGGTCTCAACGGTGCTTATAGCAACCAACTTCTGCTTCCTACTCATACATGATATGGAAGCAGAATCCAAAGACAACCAGCACTCAGAAGTGCTCTTGCGATCCTCCACACTGTCTGCCCAGTCAACATTCGAATAATCGTGCAACTTCACATTTCTGGCAGTGTATCTCAATTCATGAGGGATTGTGCCCCAAAGATATCTCAGAAGATTCTTGGCACCAACCCAGTGAGGCTCAATCATATATGAGTTCATCATGCTAACTGCAAAACATATGTTCAAAGGGAAGTTCACCAAGAACATCAACGCGAATGAGCTTATGAAACTCAGAGGCATTTCCGAAATCTAGTCCGGCATCACTACCATATTACTTCTGAAAGTTAAGATCCTCGAGGTAGTCACAGGCTTGCAGTTTACCATTCCACATCTGAAATCCAACTCCCTCTTACTTCTGCAAATGAGAAGGTCAGCACCTGTCAGAAATAGGTCGTCCTCAGAAGGTGTCGGTATGAGAGGTCTATCATCCACAACCTTCAAGCAATGGTTTGGATCGGTTTCACTCCTAGTGAATCTCAGCTTCATCAAACAACTATCAATCCTCTCATACTATGCCCGAGGTGTTTTGCTTCAAGCCATAGAGGGCTTTCTTCCACCTGTATACATGAGATTCCTGATCATGAATCTCAAACTCCCTCGAGTTGTTCCAAAGCTATGGACCTGCTACATGAGGGGAATGGTCCCCTTGTAAAGATTTTCCTTCGATACATCTCAAACATGTACCTTCATGCTCTTTTGAATTCAGGCATCCCTGTCACCATCTGACTCACATCGGGTAGGGCCCCATAAGTAGACCTCCAGTGTTATAGATGAGATATGTCAATTGACATGATCCCCAATGGACCATCCTGCAACTTGATACAAATTGCCAACCCTGAACCCATGAGAAAAAACATCTTTGAAAATTCTATTTTCAAACACATAACTTTCCAGCGATGAATGCCACCCTGAAACCTTTGACTTCCATTGCCGAAATGGACACCGGGTTCTTCTTGTGATCAGGTACATAAAAGAGATTCTGTAAATGAATCAAGTTACCCTCATTCATTTGAGGGGTAACATTCCCTACACACTTTCCGGGATAGGTGGCATCGACTCCAAGTATAATCCCACGATTGTTTCCATCTATACCAAATTAAAGAGAGCACCCTTCTATCTAATGAAGTGCATTGAAGCACTACAATCAATAAGTCAAATTCCTAAAGAATCTGAAGGAGAGGGCCAGTACAAGAAAATGCTTCTTTATTTTATCAGAAACAACATTTGGTTCTTCATACCCAAGGTTCCTTGCTTTCATGAAGAGTCGATCATTTCCTTGATGACCTGCATTACCTATCATTCCTTTGATCATTGAAGATGTCCCTGGAATGATTGTTATCATCATCAAGTGATGTGTCCCTACCATTCCGACACTCCTTCGCATAATGGCCGAACTTATTGCAAGCAAGGCATTCCGGACTTCCCATTGAAGTGATCTTTAGGTAGGCCATCAGAAGCTTCCGTTGTGCCATTCTGATAATATTCTCTGCTTCGACTTCACCTTGGTGAATTTGAAGAGGGATGAGGAATCCATTGATCCTTTTGTCCTTTCCCAACTATCTTTGGCAATTGCTCGTTCACTCTTGCTTGGGCTTTGTCTTCACCTCGCTCTGATACCATGTTAATTTTAGGGTATGTTTTATGCTTAGAGCAATTTATTTCAATTTTCACAGTTAGCTCAATATCTTTTTCAGATTAGCAATCATATCAGCATTAAAGTAAACTACAAATATAACATAAACATAAATCGCAGAAGACAAGCCAAGACAAGATGACACAAGATGTGGCGCTAGCCAGGGACAAACCCCAATGTGGGGAAACCCTTGATCAATTCTTCTTATATGTTCTTCAATAGTTCAGCAGAGAGAGAGAGAGTACATATACAACAGAGGTTAACACTTTGACTTATCTAGATAAGAGCATAGATCATCTCTAAAAAGATGATACATGAGATCAGTTGAAGACATGTTGTTCAACTGATTCTCCAAAGTGACTCCTTCACCTATCATTGTGTTGCATCTTGTCATCATGCTACACCTCACCGTGTTGCACCATGCTGCACCCATCATCACAATGTTGGACCTTATGTTGCACTGTTTTCCCATGTGCCATTGTTGCACCATGCTGTCACAACTGTCCCATGTGCCATTGTTGTACCATGCTAGCCACTGTTGTCCTATGTGGCATATTGTTGTCCCACTGTTAGTGACATGGTCATTCCATGCTTGCTTGCTGTCCCATTTTAATGTTGTTGTCCCATCACAGCTTGCTATACCTTGCTGTTGTCCCAATAGCCTTGCCATAGCTTGCTGCTATCCCATGTGTCTTAGCAGCACCATGTAGCCCAGTTGTCCCATTATTTTGTTGTTGTCCCATCACAGCTTGCTATACCTAGTTGTTGTCCCAATAAACATTGTTGTACCATGTCACAGGACCCTCATCCATTAGCATCCTCATCGCCAAAATACCATCTGTTGCATGCTACAGCTCACTGTTCAAGGTCCACTCCTATGCTGGCACATAGGCCTGGTTAGAGCATCATTACAATCCCATATCCAGCCTTCAATTCTGCTATTAAGGAGTGTGGTTTCCCTTTATTAGGAGGCTGACCCTTCTTGATGTGGTTCTCGGCAATCTATCCCTCTCTAACAACCTCGACCTGCCTATAATTACTGCGACACCCTACCGCAAGACTGTGTAGGGTTGCGACTGCCCTTCCATGGATCTGCACTCCTCCAAAGTGCCCTTAAATCAGTCCTATGACTGCGGCTCTTCCAGCAAGGGAACTCGGCCCTCCTTCACCCTGAAACAAGCCTTAAACTAACTGCGTTTAGCCCTTAAACTTACCTCAGAGATACGTTGCCCATGCAGCCCTTCCACGTTGTCTAGGGCAGCCTCCATGTTGTGGCTAGGGCGTGCTATTATCCTCCTTGACTACGTCTTTGTAGGGACCAGCGTATTAGGCCTCCTCCTTCACTGCATAGAGACCAGCATATAGGTTAGGGTTCCTTCTTGATAACGTTAGGGCTTCTCTTCATGACCCCGTCCTCTAGATTAGGGCAGCATATTTCTTCTTCTTGACTGGGGCTAGGTTATGGGTAGAAGCTAGGGCTAGGACTGCGGCTAGGGCTGATTGTTAAGCCTCCTTTCCTCCTACGTCTTAGGGCTACTTCCTCCTAGATTTCTCTCACACTAAAACCCAAGACAAGTGGAGAGAAATAAAGAGAGAAGTGTGTGTGAAATGACTCTCTCGTCATCTCCTTTTATACTAAAACGTTGAGCACATGTGTGGGTTATTTGATTGTTGGCCAACCTTGACGAATTGTCTTATAACACAAATAAATTCATAACTCCATGAATACTTATCGGAATCAGATTACCTTTAGATCAATCCTACACCTCTCGATGAGAGGTATCCAAGAAAAATATCAGTTGCCATAAATAAGATGACCCACATGGAGTTTGGCCCTAGTTTCCAATTTTAACAAAACTTTTTAAAAATCACATAATTAGAACATAATCAAAATTTAAACATACACATTACAATACAACTATATTAAGAACTCATTGTAGAACATTTTCAAATTTCAAAATTTTAAAAAGGAATACATAATGGACTCATTTTGTTATAATCCAAAAATTGTTCTAGGAAACTCAAAAACATAGGTAATCTATGATTATGGCCTACTTGTAACATCAAAAACCTGTAAATCATCATGAGAAAATGGCCTAGTAAAGCCACTAGACTGGTGACCATGATAATGTCATCAAAGTCATCATAATATCATCAAAGTCATCAATACATGGAATTCCATTATTTGGCTCATCTAGTGAGTCACCATCAATACTAATATAATAAGGAGTCATAATGCCAGGTAGTTATAACGATAAAATTGTTCTAGGAAATTCAAAAACATAGATAATCTATACTTATGGCCTACTTGTATCATCAAAAAGCTCTAAATCATCATGTGCAGATGGCATAGTAAAGGCACTGGAATGGTGACCATCAAAGTCATCATTAGAGGGAATTCCAACATTTGGCTCATCTAGTGAGTCACCATCATTGCTAATATCATCTTCTTCTGAAATTGGATCATCATCAAACCATGGTTGAGAGCAACTAGATGCATCTTTGGCCACACTACTCAAGGCCAACTTCAAATTACAGCGAAGATAATAAGGTCTTCCAACCTTGTAGACAATAATTTGTTTTTTCCCTTGGATTGGATATGGTTAAAGCTACTCTAATTCCTTTTACAAGCAAAGGCACTTGATCCCTAACTCAAAATATGAATTGCAAAACATTGCAATTCAGGAGTCTCTGATCCATAAAACTGCCACCATCTCCCTGGAGGAATATTGGGCCTATCTTGTACTGCACTAGACCTTGCAAATATTCCCTCTTCTAATCTGTATGCTCGGAGCTACTCTCTAATTCTCCTGCATTCTTCTAGATCAAGAACCAACCATCCAACTGCATCATAAAGGCCATTCATGACTTCTGAATCATTTGTTCTTTTTATCCCAAAGAGTCTAGGATCCAAATAACAAGTTGCTGCATGTAAAAGACTATGCAACATCTTCCATCTTTCATCAATCACCTCCCATATTGTAATGTACTCATTTTCCTCATTATTAAAAGATTTTGCAATGGCTTCTTTAGCACGATCCATGCCCTCATAAACAAAAGCCATGGAAGGGGTATCACTATCAACCATGCAAAGCATATCAACAATTGGTTCACATACTTTTAAGACCTTCTAAGCATTGTCCCAAAAAGCATTCCCTAAAATATCTTGTTCCAACTCCTTTCCTTTAGCTTCCTTTGAAAGATGAGACTTTTCCCACACATTGTTGCAAAAAACACCTCTTATACTCCCTTTTCTTCAACTAGCCTTTTGATAGTAATGTAATATGTGGCAAACCTGGTGTCACAAGGTCTAAGAAACTCTCTAGATGCTTTACTCATGTACAAGCTCAATGTGAGTTGATGGTTAAATATGAAGTGAGAAATTTGTTTCCCCTTCCAAACTATCTCGTTAATCCATGGAAACTTTTCTGAGTCATGTAACAATAAGTCAAGACAATGAGCAACACAAGGTGTCCAATACATTTTTTTGTGTTTATCCATGATCATTTTTCCTGCTCCTTTACAATTTGAAGCATTATCAGTTATAACCTGGACCACATTTTCTTCTCCAACTTCAAGAATAGCTTCCTCTAAAATCTTGAAAATAAATTCAGAGGTCTTCTTATTCCCTGATGCATCAACTATTTTCAAAAAAAAATTACCACTTTAGGGCAATAAACCAACACATTAATTAGAGGTCTATGATTCATATCTGACCAACCATCTAATAAAAGTGTGCACCATGTTTCCTTCCAAGGGTCTTTGATCATTTGCAATTTGTTCGTAACTCTTTCTTTTGACCTCTTCAAAAGAGTGGTCCTTATAGTCTCAGAACTAGGAGGGACATATCCTTTACCAAAATCTGCCATCATCTTACACGCATTGATGAAGTAAGGGCTTCTTGCCACATTAAATGGAATTGCAGATTCAAAGAACATATCAGATGCAACATCATCAACTTCTTGTTTCTGCATGAGCTTCCAAAGAGAATTTAATGTAATTGTCCCACTCGATTTACCGATCTTTGACCGAGATGAACTCCCAACACCAACCATGCTTGAAGAAAGTGCAGAAAATGAGTTGTAATTCATTGTAATTTCTGTTTGAACACGTTGTCTTTTGTTTTCTTTCACTTGCTTAGCCTTTTTTATATTTTCATAATCTTTCTAAAGTGTCTCCTTCAGCTCTGCAGGCACATTCGTGCAACCACCAACACCACCTCCTTTGCTATTAGTGACAGAAAGTAAGTGGTCCATCACTCTAGTTAAAGATCCAACAAACTCATCATTACATAGCTTGCATTTCAAACGCCTCCCATGAGGCCCATCCAATTTCTCCAATATTTCCATCCTTCTGCTATTGACTTTGGAGGTGCCATGACAAATATATCTGCATTTTTGTTGGTATACTAGGGTTAAAACTTAGTTAAATGATAAAATAGTGAAATTCAAATATAAATAAAACATTATATCTTGATTAAAACATCCCTATGCATACGCATGAGACTTCAAGTTGCGGCCATGTCCAAGTATTATATGTCTCCTCTATAAGGCTGCTAAGGAAAACATATCACATTTTCTAATTCACTGTTTTTATGCTCAACATTGAACAGCTATAAGAGATTGAGTCACTACTATTGATGAATGTTATAAAAAATGGTTTGATAAACAAATGGTGCTTTAGTTTCAACTTTCAAGCTATAACTTTGTAGTAAGTCTTAAACCAGCAAGGTGGATAGGAAAATTGCAGATTGATGACTCTGTTCCATGAAGCTTCTTTGATGGAGCTTGGAAAAGTAATTCTAATTTCTAACTTAGTAACGCAGGGGACTTGTTGTACTCAAACAATTAGAAATTTAGAAGTAGGAAGAAGAATACCACCAACAGCTGATAAATTGGAAGATGACCATTGGCAAGAATTATACCAATGGGGAAAGGAAGAGAAAAATATCATGCACCTTATCGTGTCCATGCAGCATCTGTAACGACCCATCTAAACTAATCCACTAATATAAAGTTTTAAACTTTATATTAAAACAGATATGATAAACTTTAAAACAAATATGAGTTAAACTTTAAAATAAATATGATTAAACTTTATAAATATAAATTTTAAACTTTATAAAATATATAAATTAAACTTTATAAAATTAAACTTTATAATAAAAAATAAAATAAAAAAAAAGAAACACCCTTGTATAAAAGGGGACGCATAAACCAAACGGGATATATATAACAAAGTACATATGACAGCAAAGGCAGAAATATCTAAGGGTCGCAGAATGCATGGAAGGCGTGTCGGGAGGAGGGAAGGCGGTGGCTGCAGGTAGGAGGGCCGCCGTAGTTAAAACCGGAAATCTGAACCAAGAAGGGGGGGCAAGAACGGAGTTAGAAACCAGGAGGAGGAATTCAACAGTGATAGCGATCTGCCATTGGAAGAGCTTTAATCCGTCTGAGGTTATGGGCACGGGGGACAGTGAGCTTCGATGAGAAGCTTACTGGATTGAGCAGCCAGCCTCTGCTCAGTCTGGCTGGGTGGAATTGGTCTCCCGGTAATTGGAGCAGAGCAGTAGCAGCGTCATCAACTTCACCGGATCAGATAGCAGTTTAGGTAAATACAAAATCAAAATTTTTACGGTTCATGTTTTCCAGTTTTGATTATTACACATGGTATCAAAGCCAGTGTTCAAACCCTTTCGACCTCATAGGCCCTACGTTGTGGTTTGTGTAAGCTTCACTTCACACCCTAACCCTTCTGTTTTTGCCTTTGTTGCTTTACATCGGATCTCATCATTCCGTCATTTTTTTTCTTCCATGGCCACCATCTGCATCCTCTTTATATTAAAAATAAATAAATCCTTATTCACTCTAAGAGTACCAGTCTATTTAAATTGTCTTAGCGGTTAAATCCCAACAAGTCTCTCTGATTTTAGTTTGTATCGTCTACTAAACAGAGGTAGGAAATTATTAGGGCATAAATTCAATGTATTTCTGAATATTTTAGCCTTTAATTCATCCAAAAACAGTGCTTTGTTTGATACTCTACCGAGAAACCAATTACGTTCGCCCCATCCCACTTCTGGAAGTGTGCTGGCAACAACGACACTGCGAACGTTACTCTCATGACGGCCAGTATCCTAGTGTATTTCTACCAATCAAACCTTTATTCACATAAACGCATAGAACCCCTTGCCTGCTTAATTGGCAATCACATCTGTAATGGAGCATCAGACTATGATGAATGCAATGGCCACAAGCTTTTTCCGTATTAATGTTTTATTATACCACAATAAGCAGGTGGAATAGTAGAACCAAGAAAACACCGGGAGTGCAGAGCAAGAGTTCTGAGAAATGGCCGAGTCTAAACGTTCGATTTCTTTTTGGGTTTTCACCAAATGTGTAATACGATTTTGGTGTGATAGTGATTTCATCACTTAAACTACATTTAAATAGCTTTTGCGTAAAAAAAAAAAAAAAAAAAAATAACCACGAAGCACTTGGATTGTAAAAACAAAACGACTCACATTTACAATTTTTCACGGAATTCCGAGCAAAATTGTCGGAAAATTCACCAAAAAGGGGAAAGAAATCCGACGTTTAGACTATGCTCCGAGAAATCTGAAGGAAATTATGGTGTTGACAATCACGGAGCGGCTGAAGCAGCGATCGGTTAGCAGCTGTTGGGGAGGCTAAGGATTAAACGTGTTTTGGGTTCGAGTCCCTTTCAGTGAACAGTTTTGCAATTAGGGTTTTAGTGGCATCAGTCAGCATGAGACGGGTGTGATGCTTCTTCTTCTCCAGCGTCCCCACGGTGGTCCTCTGCTCCTGTGAGTTGTTCTCCTTCTCGTTTGCTTACAATCGGATGGTTGCCTGTTGTTTTATCTACTAGAATTTTCCTTTGAATCGGCGCTTGAGACAATTGTGCTTCGAGACAATTGAGTATTGAGAAACGGAGCGTAGAGCATTGGGGTATTCAATGCCATAGATGTTGGGGCGGCATTTTGTTTCGTTTTAGTGAAACATGAGTCGTTGATGCAGGGTGATTGCAGTACCAAATTTTTTTTAATTGGTAGATGCTAAAGTGACATTCTATATGGTCAAAACATAATTTCTCTAGTTAATGTGTGTTTCAATTTGTGTTGATTGAAGGTTTTTGTGTGCTTCACATTGCAAGCATCTAATTCCTTTTTATTTATTTATTATTATACGCGTCGATGGGTATTTGCAATTGTACTCACGGTCTTAATATATCACTCTGTAAACCTGATATGAATCCGGAAGCTCATTAGCGAATTAGTGAATGAAAACTAGCGAACACGGACGCAGAAGGAGGAAAATAGATAAATATCAGAATGAATTGCTTCACCCCTCATTTATGCCTTTCACATGGAACTTGAGGTCCCTTTTTTTAGGGGGAGAAGCGAGGTGCACTCTGCAGCTCACGTGGAACATCTAGAACAGATGTTGACACTTGGGTGGATAAACAATAAATAAAAAATTAAAAATAAAAAAAAATTAAAATAAAAAAAATAAAAAAAAGCCAACTATTAATTCACATAATGTTAGAAAATAGCTAAATATTAGCTATAAGGCATTTGTTATTTTATGGTGGATTTTGATTTTATTAATATGGCATTTGAAATGAAAAGTTTAGTGTCAATATTTATTTTTAAACGGAATTTGAAACGAAGGTTGCAATTTCACTCACTAATTTGCCATTGAGATATTGAAAGCATAAACTTGCAATGTGCTTTAGATTTACACAACCAATGAAATTTAGTTGGTGATGTGTTTTCTCTCTTGACAAAATCTAAACTTCTACATGCACATTCCTTGCTTCATAAATCTTTAAGCTAGAAGTTCTAAATGAGTCAACACTTAGGCATGTTTTCTACGTTACTCCATGATCATTCCTTCAATAGAAATGATACCATCACCTACAGATCCATTTGCTTAATGCTTCTTCCCATCATATATCCGTTCCTAAATAAAAGAAGCGTTCCTTGGTTTCATTTATTTCCAATTCACCCTTTTCAATTCATGTTTGGTTGAAGTAAGTTTACTAACAGAACATAATTCTTTGAATGCAAAGTAACCTAGGGGGCTTCCTTTTCTATGAATAGACGTGAATGTACCCATGAATGTTCCTGGATTCTCACAAATCTCTTTAGTGCTAGAATATAAGGGTCCACAGTCAATGTGCCACTATTTTGTTTATGTTTTTTTTTTATGCTCCGAAACTAAATCATATCTTACATTCATAATAGAATATGTATATAAAGTAAAATAGTGGACTAAGATCTCATGTCAGACCCCTTGTCATGCATATTCTAGAAGGGTCAAAAGGTCAGCATTAGCACTGAACTCTAAAGATCTAGAAAAAGGACTATTTTAGCTCCTCCTGCTCAGGTAAGTCAACTTTAAAAGTTGGCATTGGTAATGCATTTGGCTTAAAGGAACCACCATTATAAGTAGTTGTACACGTTTTGCATGCCAAGGAAAGACCTGTCAGCTGACTAGTGATCTGGAATTGGTACTGTACTTGCAGAATTAAAAGAACCATCTTTTCTACCTTGCCTAATCAATTGCAATCTATAGGCCACTATTTTATGTACAATTTGACTATTGATCTGAATTTACCCTTCAGTTTGACCCCAACCTACAGTTATGGTATGGTAGACTGCTGAATTGTATCTCTTCTAGATTTTAATCATGACATGTCTATGGTAAATTTCCCGGCTAAAGGTCAAACTGATATGGAACCAGAACAACCCTTCATTTATATATATTATAGGTTTTATCCCTATCTAAGTAATATATCCAAAATATAAATATGTATTAAAAAAATAATAATAATAATAATAACTAGATTGCGGTGTGACGGGTATGTTGCCGATATTCATTATAACAAGGCGTTTAACATCTTCATTTGTGAATGTTATTTAGTAATAAATTTTAGATGAGCTACCTTAGGAGCTAATGACCATACACCACTGCATTATTCATATCAGGATAGAATACCCTGCATTAGGACAAGGAGGTCGCGAGACCACCCTCCTTGACCTCGGTACTAGTAAGATCCGCCTAGCGGATAAAAGTAGCAAAACTATACCCATTTATGAATGTGAAGTTGCAAAAGAAAATTATATGTTTAATTCGATTGTCTACCTCTATTTTTTATAGAATTTTATTATGTATTCAGGAACCATTACAATGATAAGGACTTATGAGCGACGACGACGTGATCGGGCAGCATCACCACCATTAATGCCACCACCGTCGCCATCATCATCCCCATCGCCACCACCATCACCATCATCACCACCAAGACCATTATCAATATCAATCGCCCCAGCGCCAGAGTTGACTGTGATAATGAACTCTTTGGAAGCCTTATTGGAGACATTAAAAGAATCAACTAAGGCTAAAACCAAAGAGGAATTTCAACATTTGGCTACCAGTTCAGTGAAACCAAAGAATTTTGAGCCCAGAAGATCGAAAGAGGACATTTCTAGGGATCTTCATAAAATCAGACTCCCAGAATTCTCAGGAGGTCGAGCAGGTGAACGCGTTGAAGCATGGTTGGAAGGAATGAATAGATGCTTTAGGTTAAGAGAATATTCTTCTTCAGCAAAAACAAAAATTGTCGTGTTTCAACTAAAGGAAAGTGCCTTGATTTGGTGGGGAAATCTGGAAAAGCAGCTACACCTTACATCGGATAATGTCCCTTGGGAACTATTTGAGGAAAGGTTCCGCGCAAAGTATTTACCTCCATACTTTCAGCAATAGCAAGCCAGAGCCTTTCATAGATTAATTCAAGGAAATAAAACAGTGGAAGAGTATGAGATAAGGTTTATGGAGCTTGTAAAATACATTCACTACTTAGACTCTGATGAACGTCAAGCTAAATGCTTCATATTTGGGTTAAACCCTCGCATTAGAGCATTGGTAAGCATGTGGAAACCGTCATCAGTAGCTGAGGCGGTTGAATGTGGTCGTTATGCTAAAGAGCACCTTGGAATCAAAAAGATATGGGGCCAGCAAGGCCTTTACAATCAGGATTTCTAGGAAAGGCTCCCCGAAACTTCTTCAAAGGAGATAGCTCGAGGCCACCTTACGGTAACAGGTTTACCCCAAGAAATATAGGGACGAGAGCTCCCATGGCAGTAAACACTATAGCTGCGAAATCATCAAACACCAGTCCATGGGCATCTCGAGGGACCGCTAGTGGAGGAAGAAATTCGAGGGGAATCAACACAAGAGGACGAAGCTCGTTCTCTAGGAATTCACGCCCGAACTCAAGAGGATCAGCACAACTTAATTGTTGGGGATGTGGGGGACCGCACCTTCAACGTGACTGCCCAGAAGCTTCGTTGAATATATTGCATAGGACTGGAAAGGAACCGATATCACACAATCGAGGTAATCATAGAATTCATGCAGTAGTCGACCACGACCAAGCAGCACATCAATCCACTGTAGTGGAATCTTCAGGTACTATCAATGGTATAAAACTCAAAATCTTATTTGATACTGGTGCCACAAATAGTTTCATTTCTTCATATGCATTAAACAAAAGTGGGCTGGCAACGCGTAGACAAAATGATTTCCATCAAGTGGAAATGGCCTCAGGAGAACTCCAAACCGTGGGCTTAAGTGTGGATCAATGCAAAATCGATCTAGGGGTCTATACGACTAAACTAAAAGTTTATGTCACAGCCTTAGGAACGTATGATCTTATCATAGGTATGGATTGGCTGGAAGCTCACCAAGCTTGGGTAGACTGTTATGGGAAAAGAATTCTAGGCATGAATGATGATGGAGAAGTAATTCAAATTCAAGGAATCAAGAGGAAAGTATCTTTGCGCTACATTTCAACGATGAAAATAAAGCGTTGTTTAAGGAAGTGTTGTCAGGCTTATGTAATTCAAGAGGTAAGCAAAGGAAAAGGACCATCCTTAGGACAATATCTGGTGTTAGCCGAATTCCCGGATGTATTTCCAAAAGAGTTACCAGGATTACTTCCGGTACGAGAGCTAGATCTCACTATTGAACTAAAACCAGGTACCCAACCAATCTCTAAAACAGCTTACAGAATGACAGCTCCAGAACTTCAGGAACTGCAAATTCAATTTAAGGAACTACTGGAGATAGGGCATATTCGGCCCAGTACATCACCTTGGGGCGCTCCTGTAATTTTTGTGAAGAAGAAAGATGGATCTTTAAGATTATGCATAGATTACCGAGACTTGAATCGAGCTACAGTAAAGAATCAATACCCTATGCCTCGAATCGACGATCTTTTCGATCAAATGAAAGGAGCTGCTGTCTTTTCAAAAATTGATCTTCGATCAAGCTATCATCAGCGAAGGATTTCTGAAAATGATATTTCCAAGACTGCATTCCGGACACGTTTTGGACATTATGAATTTACTGTGGTACCATTTGGGTTAACAAGTGCGCCAACAGTATTCATGAATCTTATGAACAGTGTTTTCTGTAAATATCTTGATCAATTTGTGCAAGTCTTTTTAGATGATATTCTCATCTATTCCAAGAATAAGAAAGAGCATGAAGATCATTTGCGGATAGTATTGTCCTATCTTAGAGAACTCCAGTTGTATGGAAAACTATCCAAGTGTTCATTCTTTCAGGAAAGGATTCATTATTTGGGACACATCATATCAGGTGAAGGGATTTCAGTAAATCCTGAGAAGGTAAAAGCAATCATGGATTGGCCAATACCGAAAAATGCTCATGAGATACGAAGCTTTATGGGTTTAGCCGGTTATTACCGAAGATTTGTGGAGGGGTTCTCTAAAATAGCAAAGCCAATTACAACCCTTCAGCGGAAAGGTGTTAAGTATGAATGGACCGAGGAATGTAGAAAAGCATTCTCTGAACTCAAAAGACTACTCACCAGTGCACCGATACTAAGAGACTCTGACATGGACAAAGATTTTACAGTATGTACTGATGCATCCAAACAGGGACTGGGTGCAGTGTTGATGCAGGATAGAGGAGTAATAGCATATGCTTCCAGAAAATTAAAACCTCATGAAGAACTCTATGCTACTCACGATTTAGAATTAGCTGTTGTAGTGCTAGCTTTAAAGATTTGGAGACACTATCTAGTGGGATGAAGTTTTACACTTAAAAGCGACCATCAAAGTCTACAATATTTGTTCACCCAAAGAGATTTAAATGCCGAGCAAAGGCAATGGAGTGAATTCCTAAGTGAATATGACTTCGGAATATCATACATTAAGGGAAAAGAAAATGTAGTAGCCGATGCTTTAAGCAGGAGACCTCGAATATTTTCTCTCATACCCATTAAAGTAGACTTAAGACAACGAGCACTGGATCATCTTATAAAAGACAGCTGGTATTTAAAAGTGAGAGCAAGTCTTGAAGGTAAAAGGGCAAAAGAATCTAAATTTGAGGGATATGAACTAGAAAACGATGGAATCTTACGATTCCATGGAAGAATGTATATTCCTAATGATAAAGATCTTCGAGATACCATTCTTGGGGAAGCCCACAGAGCAGTATATTGTGCTCATCTTGGAGTAGGGAAAATGTATGCGGACACCAAGAAACTCTTCTTTTGGTCAGGTATGAAGCGCGATATCACTCACTTTGCTGCAAAATGTTTGGAATGTCAGCAAGTAAAAGCAGATCATTATCACCCAGCGGGCCCTCTTACAACCCCACGACATTCCCATGTCTAAATGGGAGACCATTTCTATGGATTTTATCACTGGACTACCTCTTACTTCTCAAAGACAATGCCATTTTGGTAGTGGTGGATAAATTAACAAAAAGCGCCCATTTCATCCCTGTAAGAGATACTTATGATGTTGCTGACGTAGCTCGAGTATTCATAAATGAAATTATCAGATTCCATGGGGTACCTAAGAAGATTATATCCGATAGAGATTTGCGATTCACTTCTAGATTCTGGACTTGCATGCAAACAACCTTAGGTACTCAGCTAAATTTAAGCACTGCTTACCATCCTGAGACTGATGGGCAAACTGAAAGAGTAAATCAAGTACTTGAAGACATGTTGCGAATGTATGTGATGGATCAGCAATCACATTGGGAAAAGTATTTACCCTTAGTCGAATTCGCATACAACAACAGTTACCACAGCTCGATTGTAATGCCTCCATTTGAAGCTTTATACGGCCGACCTTGCAGAACACCGTTAAGTTGAGACAGGTTAGAAGATCGAGTGATAATAGGACCAGAATTAATCCATGAAATGGAAGCGCAGGTAAGACAAATTAGACAATGATTAAAGGAAGCCCAGGATAGACAAAAGAGTTATGTTGATGCTCACAGAACTGATAGGAAGTATGAAGTAGGGGATCAGGTTTTCATCCGCATCAAACCAAATAAAAGTACTATTTGATTCGGAAAATGGACAAAGTTGTCACCCTGATTTATCGGACCATTTAAAGTCGTGGAAAGAGTTGGACCTGTTGCCTATCGTCTTGCCCTGCCACCTCATCTGCATAGAATTCATAATGTATTTCATGTTTCTGTGTTAAGGCATTATATAGCTGATCTATCTCATAACCTTCAATGGAAGGAATTACAGGTATCGGACAAGGGAGTTATACTGGAACGTAGAGTTCGACAACTGAGGAACCGCCTCGTGGACCAAGTTAAGGTCCAATGGGACAAGTATAGTCCTGGATCAGCAACTTAGGAAAATACAGAGGACATATGTCAGAGATACCCTAATCTATGTCAATTTTGAAGAACTTTAAACTATGTTTAGTATATATTTACTTCACTACAATCAGAGACCCAGAAACATTTTGAATGATTATAGATAAACGTGAAATTTTGTGGCATATTATATGTTTAATTTCTGCTAGTACATGGATACCAAAACAATATATGTGGTTCATTTTACTAAATTATAGTTGTCAAAGTAAAGTTAAGACAGTTGAATGATTTTACTTCTGATAGAAATTAAGATATTATAGATCTGAATTATTTATACATGTCAATATGATCAATGGGATAGAAATCAGGGAGTGAATACATTCTAGATTAAAGTCAAAAGACATGCATGGAATATGGCAAAATATGTTGTACTGTAGTATCATAGATGAATTCATAAGTGAATAATACGTGAGTTATTTTGAATATGCTGATGCACATTTTACGAATGCATAGATAAGTGTATGATTGCAGGTAATAGACAGTTACCGGGATGACCACGTGATGACAGAACCTCAGAACAATTAAAGCTCAAAGTGATTTTATGATAGGGTATTAGCCCTAGTTCTACTAGAAGGGGTGGAGGTGTTGCCCACCGTTTATCCTCTGAACCCTGGAGTCATGGGAGGACTGTGTGAATCACGCTCCCCTAGACGTGTGATGATGACTGTCGGATGCCTACTGGGAATCAGGTCGGTATAACCGACGCTGTCACCTTAGAGTTTATGAATGGTTAGTCAGTAAAACTAACGCCATGGCATACTCTAGTAGAGGATGGATAGGATGGGAGGAAAAGAGATTAGGAAGGATAGGATGATTTTAAAATAGCTTGGGAACCTAGATAGGGAAAGACATGTCCATTAAAACCTTAAACCTAAAACTCTAACTTCGGGATGAAATTTTCTGAAGGGGGAGTGTATGTAATGACCCATCTAAACTAATCCACTAATATAAAGTTTTAAACTTTATATTAAAACAGATATGATAAACTTTAAAACAAATATGAGTTAAACTTTAAAATAAATATGGTTAAACTTTATAAATATAAATTTTAAACTTTATAAAATATATAAATTAAACTTTATCAAAATTAAACTTTATAATAAAAAATAAAAATCAAAAAAAGAAACACCCTTATATAAAAGGGGACGCATAAACCAAACGGGATATATATAACAAAGTAAATATGACAGCAGAGACAGAAATATCTAAGGGTCGCAGAATGCATGGAAGGCGTGTCGGGAGGAGGGAAGGCGGTGGCTGCAGGTAGGAGGGCGGCGGCCGCCAAGCCCGCAGTTAAAACCGGAAATCTGAACCGAGAAGGGGGGGCAAGAACGGAGTTAGAAACCAGGAGGAGGAATTCAGTAGTGAGAGCGGTCTGCCATTGGAAGAGCTTTAATCCGTCTGAGGTTCTGGGCACGGGGGACAGTGAGCTTCTATGAGAAGCTTACTGAATTGAGCAGCCAGCCTCTGCTCAGTCTGGCTGGGTGGAATTGGTCTCCCGGTAATTGGAGCAGAGCAGTAGCAGCATCATCAACTTCACCGGATCAGATAGCAGTTCAGGTAAGTACAAAATCAAAATTTTTATGGTTCCCGTTTTCCAGTTTTGATTATTACAGCATCTAGAGGAAATAGTGCTTGGTATGTTAGTGTCCCAAGAAGCACACATCACAATTTCAAACTTATTACTGTATATAGATATTATGCCAACACCTTAATTCTCGTTTATCCACTTCGATTATATCAAGATATATCAATGCCAATTGACAAGCTAAAATCATGAATGATCATTTTAATTTTTGGTCATGCCATTCAAGGATGCAGGCAAACAGTCTTCATTTCACCATATGATGTTTCCGACTTTTAAGCGTATGATTGAATATAGCAATTTTCACTGATTTATTAGTGAGAAAAATAATCATTAACCTGTTTCAAACCAAATATTGTAATACTGCATAGTGTATTTTTCTGATAATAATTACTATTATTTCCTTTTCTATGTGCTTTTATATAGTTGGGTAGGATCCTGATGGCTTCCTCTATTGCAATCACCTGGGAATTTCGGGTTTTCTTTTTTCACCAAACCTCATTACCCTTCCCTGAAAACCTCATTACACAAGTACTCAACAAGTCCAAATTTGACCCATAAGTACCCGGCAGAGGTCAAGCTCATCCCTAGGGAGTTTCACCTGCCGACATGTTGAATCAGCCCATTTTGGCCAGTTGACTGACACTGGCCACAACCCACAAGTCTGACTCAAACTGTGTTTTTTAAAAGATTCAAATGATTCATAAACCTTCATCATGGTTCCATGAACTCAAAACTGCCTGTTTATCGCTAAATTGTAGATGTGAAAGAACACAACCACAGAAAACTCTGGTCTGCTAACAAGTTCAATGTTCCATATTCACTGGGCAAATTTTCACAGGGCCCACCAGAAAGTGGAAGACAGTATAACAAACAAGAAATGAAAAAACATAGGGAGTACAAAGAAAAGCGAGATATTGTAAAACCATATCAGGATAAAGCACAGGAACAGATAGAACGGTAGTACTAACAACTGAAATGAAATTATAATGTATTAATCAACTTTCAAGTGCTAGTGGAAAGATAAGACGGACAAGGGAGTGTGCTGAGTTAGATATGCTGTCATTCCACTCCATGAGAGATTTATTTGCAACAGATTTTAACAAATGAAGCCTTGAGAAAGTTGCCAGGAGCGAAGTGCAGAACCAAGAATAGTTCAAGGTGTGAATTTAGAGGAAGAAGTTAAAAAGACACAAATTTGGCTGTGCATGTCAAAATGGCATCTACATTGAGCCTTGAGGTAAGCAATGTAAGAGATATACAGAAGCAGAATTGGATGAACTACTTAGATTTTGTCTTTTGATACATACTTCCAAAAGTTAAAACCCATAAACTCCAGACAGCATCATTAATCTGTCGTCGGTTGGCATAAATCTACCATGTATTTGTATATTACAGAATCAACATATTTTTTTCTAACATGCAAAGCCTAAAGGGTTTAAGAAAAATAAACATAAATAAAATCCTTCATGAAAGAAACAGTTATTCAAAGGATTTAGTTGAACTTACAAATTTAAAATCACAAGTAAACCGCAAGTTGCAACTAAGCCTGAAGCCTTCTAACGCAGCACGCTGACCAAATAACCTTGTCGCCGGTCGGACGTCCTTGACCAGTGGGAACTCGGAAGTGGCACTCGACACTCCGCAGTAGTCTTCGGCTCGGACTTGGGGCCCACTGCCCGGGCAGGCGCAGTCAACTACTGGAATTTGGCACTGGGCAGTGTTTACTAAATTACTGTTACGGACCACGGTTTACATAAGCTCAACCCTACAACAGCTCACACAGTGTCGGCCCTAACACACAAGTTACATTACAAACTTACAACTCGCGAGTCGTACGGTGTCGGGCACAGGCTGCCAATTTGCAAGACGCACACACTGTCACGACTCGCACTCGCTCAGTTGCACAAGTTTGCAAGACGCACACACAGTCACACTACGAGCTAATTGTAAACTTCAGATCGATCCTCACGGTGAACAGAAGCACCTAGAAGTAATACAAATGCACTCAGAAATGCACACTTCACAAGATCACACTCTGCTTGATAGTCAATTGACTCACAACTTGTGGAAAATCCTTAGAGAGGCATTGTTTATAAAGGAAAAAAATTTGGCGGGAACAAGGTTGCCAAAAACCATCGTGTGCCCATGGTTTTCTGGTAAACCGTTAAATAAGACTTGCAAACCCTAAGATCGAAACTCAAAAAAAAAAAATCAATAAAATTTGCCTTCAGGTTCGCTTTCAAGTTCGAAATGGGTTCAAATTAGACTAGGTTCGCATGGGGTTCAAATTCGATTAGGTTCGCCTTCAGGTTCGGCCAACCTGAATGAATTTCAAATTTTTTTTGAGATTCACCGAATTTCGAACCCCAAGGTTCAAGTTCGGCAAACCCTGTGACATAGCTCGGAACCTAAGTCACCGGATTCGTCCTAAACCCCCTGCGAATCCCGAACCCGGCGAATCTGACACGATTCGGTCCGGATTCGTGTCCAAATCACAGGACACGTCGTGTCCGAGGGCTTGTCGTGATTTTCAGGGGCGTGTCGCGATTTTAGGACACGTGTCCGATTTCCAGGACTCGCTAAGCTCAGTGCGGGAAAGAAAAGGGCGTGTTTGCTCATTAATATTTTCATTTGGCAAGTGATTTGTGCTGTTGCAACAAGGAGTAGAGCATTTTGGCAGCTTCATGATCAAGTCTAGGCCCTAGTATTGATATGCTATTCATGGTAATGTTAAATTCTTAAAGTAAAAGTGACATTCTCCTTAATCTTCATTTCCATCCTTTTACTTAAATTTTTAACATTACCATGAAATGACTCAGGATGTTTGAGAGTGGTTCCGACCTCATTGGATTTCATATGGAGAAAGTAGAATTTTAGATTTCATTCAAAATCCAGCAGACTTATCAATTTTTCAGGATTTTAGGATTGGGGGATTGCAATGTTTCCATTGAATTTTGTCATGTATTAGGGTATGGAACTCGTATTTAATCAAGAGCACCAAACCAAGAGCTTCTGAATATGTCGCTCCCGCTCCCGTTTTCGGTCCTGCTCCTCGCTTTCGCTCCCGCTCCCAAGTAACATTATTCCTAATGATATGGGTCTAGACACCACTGTTGAGTTGGCATTGGCCAACATGGATCTCAATGATCCAGTGCTAGAGCCTGTTAGATTTGATGACTTAGAGGGGTCAACCTCCATACCAACATATGTAGAGGCGACTATGGATACAAGGGAGGAGGAGGATGCAGAGGAGAGCAGTGGGGACCATGATGATGGGGACAATGATGCTGACTGATGCCTTGAGGCTTGTATACCTGTAGTTGTTTTATATTTTCTATTTCTATTTGCCATTGGCATTGCACCAACACTACCTATGTAACACATTTTGATTTGATGACTTAATGAGAAAACTACAGTTGTCAGTGTGTTTATCTTACTATCTTGTAGTTGTAAGTTGTCTTTCAGTTATGAATTATGAATCATGATTTAAATTTTAATAGATTTATCATTTATGTGACCAGTACCACTGACATTTATTTGAATTTTGTATGTACTATGCATGCTAATAACTATAGTATTAGATTTAAGAACAAATCTATTGATTTAAATCAATAAATTGATATTCATTAATTAAAATTTGTGTAAGAAATATCATAATACTCTAATTTTTAATATATAATATATATATATAATATATATATATATATTTTAAATATTATATATATTTTAATAAAATAATATATAACGTGTCCTAACGTGTCTTGTTCCGAGGGGTCAGCGTGTCCGAATCCGACACCACGAATCTCGAATCCTACGTGTCCCAAATCCCCGTGTCAGGTGACTTAGATTATTAGTAATTTGCTTGTTGTAATAAAACTGCAGAAAACAAGGGAGGAGAAGAGGTTGTGGCCTCGAAACCCTACAACAAGGACCAAACAAAGCCCTAAACCCAGGTATTGAAGGGAGGAAGGCTGACAGTGAGGCCTAGGAAGGAAAATCTAGGCCTAGATTTTTCCAAAAAATTATACATCAACTCCTTTAATTTTTCCAAAATTATTCCATGGGAAACCTGCAAAAATTTCCAAGAGACTAAATCTTACCCTCAAGGGCCTAGATCTAGCTCTTCTCCTACTTGGTCTCTCGATCTAACCTACAAAAATGAAAACAGAAACAACCAAACCTCGATATATACAAAAATAAAACTAAAACCCCAACCCAAATTAGAAAAATTATTTACATATTTGTAACATCCCCAATTTTGATTTTTCATCTAAGAGAGTTAATGGAGTTTATTGGAGAGGAGCTAAACATAGCACAATTTTGTAAATTGATCATTGGAGACATTTTTGGCATATGGGACTTAGGAGGGTGAAGCAAACAAAGTTCTTACTTCCTGTTAAGTACTCTAAAAAACTTGAAATATAAAGATCTCCATTGAGATACAAGAATATATATTAGAAAGTATGAATAAGATGATAATACAATTGAGAGTGAGGGTCTTGTATATATAGCCAGGTAAGCACCCTTTCACAAGCAATCATATCTCCTTAGCCATGCCTCTGTGTTTAACTAATTATTAATTAACTAATCATTATTATAATTATTTATATTTATATTATTTATATATATTTTATTCGTAACATTGTCTTCCTCCTCAAAAAGCTTTGTCCTCAAAGCTTGTTGATGAAAGGACTTGATCTCTTTTTCTGCTACGAATGTCTTCTCGTCTTGGGACAATCATCTTTGTCGATACAAGATGATATGATCCTTGGAGTGACATATAAAATTGTAGCATGAAGAAGGGATTAGACCATCCTAGATTTATCTTCTGTGGAATATTCTGAATCACTGGAATTTTGTAATGAGATGTCATCATAGGACTGGATTAAGGTTACATCAATTTGTTGTTTTTGTTCTGAATGGTCCCGATACGTAGCTTGGTTGAGTTGTCTACTCTCATGACTCAGATGTCGATAGGGAACTTTTTTGGTTTGACTTTCCCTTATCAGGTGTGTGGAAATTTTTTGATTTCCTTCTTGTGAGGATGTTGTTGAGTTGGTTACAGAACCTTCACTTGGGATGTTCATCGTCTGAACTGCAACATCTAAGTGTGTATTTTCTTCAACTTGCTTGTCTTCTTCTTGAGTTGTGGCATTCACTAGATTGGTATTTGCTCCCTTATCTTTCAACCTAGACTATTACGACTAGAGACTTTGATACTTCTTGAGCAAGTTGTTCTAACTTGTCTGTTAATGACTTTTTGTCCTTTTTAAGCTTCTTGGTTTGTGTTAATAATTTTTCACTATGGCTTTTTAGTCAAAAAACTTCTTCATTTTTGTCAGTGGAGATCTTATCAACTTCTCTCTGCATATTTTGTAGTACTTTTTTACCTTCTTGAAAAAATTTCTTTTGAAATATCTTGTATGTCTTCTGGTGTTTACGGAACCTGGGTTCATTGTAACATCTTGTAATGTTGTCTTTTTATCTTTGTATGAAAATGTCAAAAACTTCTTCTTCATATTTAGTAGGATAATAGATCATAGTGATTCGATCCAGCATGAACCCATAATTATATCAGTATTGTCGCAAAATAAGGTTTTAACGGTGAATTGTGAGACAAAAGTATAGTCTCCAATACTTAGTTGTAGATTTCTTATGTCGTATTGTTTGTCACTTGTGTCAACAAATTTCGTTTCAATTACATTTGATTTAGGAATCAAATATTGGTTAGCAGTTAGCACATTTAGTACTAACATAATTATTATTTTGAGTAGGATTAATAGAGATGATAACATCATTTCCCGCCAATGATCCTTTGATTTTAAATAGTGCACTGACACATATACTAAAATTTTTCGGAAATCTTCCCTCTTTCATTTTTTATTTCGACTCAATTTCTTTCTTGTCAATGATTGATTCCATTTTGCTTGGTCGATAATATCGTCACGATACTTTGACCAAGGAATTTATATATTCTTCGTGTGATTGACCCACTCTTTCAAAATATACTAAAGCCCCTTTCTAGTTAATGAACTTTAAACACCTTATTAATAAAAATTCTTTTTTTTTTTAATTGGTAATAAACCTTCAAACTTATTATTCCTTAAAACCTTAGTACTGAATCTTAACAATTTCCCCTTTATCTTTCTTTAGTCAAAAGTATAAACTTTATACACCTTATATACTATTTTCCCACTTAAAAAAAGAGTTAATATAGCTCCACTATTTAAATCTATGTTACTTGGGAGCGGGAGCGGGAGCAGAAGCGGGAGCGGGAGCGACCATTTTCAGAAGCTCCTGGTTTGGGAGCGAATCCGGGAGCGATTTTTTAAAAATATATATATATTTTATATTTTTTTTTTGATACATATATGTCAACAAAAACATGTAGAATGATGAATTAGACATAAAAAAACATAGATTGATCATTGAACCATATCACATCAATCATCTAGAAATTATAATCGTCATCAACCATGTCCACAAGATAGTAAAATACATATTACAACTGCAACATATTGAGTCTCATGAATCATGATTCATCACATTCAATCTTAAAGTTTCAACTTCAAGTTTTAAAAATTGAAATTCAATAGCATTTATCATCATTGATAACCAAAGTTGTACAGGTACTTGGAAGCTAAGTTTAACCATTACAAGAAGTAATATCTTAGATATTTCTAAGTCCTAACTTCTAACTGTTAACATGATATGAAATGTTATAAATTTATAAAATGAAACATGAATAATGAAATGAAATGAAACAACTTTAGTCTTTCACGAAGCATCATATTCATAATTCACAATCATTACCAATGAGTTATAATTGCCAAGGCCCAACTTCAAACTTCAAATTTTCATTGTCACAGTGATATATTGTTTACAAAAAATATCATTATGATATGAAAGAGTCAAGAGTCAAGAGTCAAGGACTCAAAACTCAACAATTATGAAAACTAAAGTCCAATAGAAACTAAAAAGACAAGTAAACTGTAAATGATAAATCTACATGTGGCCCTTGCCACGAGAGTCTCCACCATAAGCAGGCCGTGGTGGTCTTCTAGGAGTCTCCCGCACAGACTGACGACCAGAACTAGAACCTCCACGTGAGGGTGTAGATGGAGGTGGCGACAGCAAAGGAACAAGACTCGGACCTCGAGCACTGCTACTGGATGGTGGAGGTGGAGGTGGAGGTGGCATGGAAGCATCATCTTCATCCCTTACAAGTTCCTCTTCCAGTTCTTCAATATGTACAATGCCATCCTCCAAATTGTCATCCTCTTGGTGATTGTCCCAAATTCTATATGTGGCATCCTCATTAGCCCGATCACAGTAATGACTCAACAACCTCAAGTTGTAGTGCACATAAACCAAGCTTTCTGCTCGGTTTTCATTGAGTCTGTTCCTTTTCACATTATGTATGTCGCTGTAGGTGCTCCAACACCTCTCTGCAGAAAAAGTATTTACAACCTGTGAAAGAACTTTTTTTGCCAATTTTGGCACCCCTGCCCGCCATATGTTTCCCACCATGTGAGAGTATCAAATCTATCTCTATCGTCCATTGCATGGAAGTTACCATACAAACCAGTGCCACTGAAGTATCTGCCTATTTCAAGGCGCACAGCTGCACATTCCTCCTTGTCAGGTACCAATTTTTCTACTGCTTCCAAATATCCTCTATTTACCTCTGGATCTAAATGGGGTTTGGTCCTAACCCCACCCCCTGCTGCAGGTTGGCCCAACCAAGACGTAGAGTAGTATTTTGGTGTAAGGATATACGCCAAGCAATGTAGTG